>VOQZ01000159.1:0-35285 GCA_008079305.1 Phytophthora palmivora | reverse complement strand
AAAGAGCTCGGACTGCAAACGCAACGCCAGGTTATTAATTTGTGATGAGGTAAGGAACGCGCTGATGGAAAGCAGCGCAATGGAGCGTCCATAAATCTCCAGCATTAGCTTAAGCCGAAGGTTGGCTGAGAGATCATGAACTGTACTGTGCAGTTCAAGACCCTCCCCCGTGTGCTCAAACTGTAGGCGAAAGAAGAACCCAATGCGCTCTCGCAACGTAGTGGGGAGATTGTGTTCCTGGCAAAACTACTCAAAGTTCGCAATTTACTTTTGGTAACTGCTGTTTGTCTCCTTTCCAAAGTTCCAGATCCGTTTCTGAAATCTCACCGACAATGTGCCCAATTATGAAAGTACACAACCCAGACACGTTATTCCTGTCCAAAGCGTGCCAGCGGTATCACGAGGGACGCTTTCTCTTGAACCCACTAGCAGTAGCGTTGTGATTGCCCAATAGAACGTCTTTGGCATACAGTATTGGCACGGAATGATGAAACTCGTGCAGCATGTGGTCTGTGCCATCCAACACAGCTCGACATGCTCACATTCCTTCTCGGATATTAAGAAGAAAACGCAGCCCACAAAATGTGCTGTCAGCACGAGAATAATCATCAATTTTACAGGACTCAGATACGCCTTACACATTGTGTGCCGCGAAATGCTGCTGATCTGCACGATGACTTCGTCTAGATACTCCAAGAGATCAACAGCAACAAGCACAAGGCGAGGCAATCTGCATAAACTGGCAACCGCAGATCCACTAGTGACTGGAAATACAGCGGTAAGGATGACACAAGATCCCACTTCAGTGTCGAGCTGTGAAGGTAGTGCACATCTCCTCTCTTGACGGTTCAAGAGATTATCAAAGCCGACTTCAGGACACCCGAAGTAGTAAAGACGCAAGTAAATGTCCATTGCAAAACAAAAGTCGCACGCTAGATCTGTAATCCACACGACGGTACTTGTGCCACTAGAAAAATGGAGATGTGCGTGAAAGCAGATCCGGAAAATAATAAAGAAGGAGTTGTAAATGTTCCAGCACGTGATAATTGCATTCCAGACGCTCGTGAACGTGGTACGAATTGAGTCCGCGTCGCGTACCACAACCTTTCCACTTTTGCCACGACTGCTGCTGGATGTCGCTCCGATGGTGTCATGTTGAAAGAGAGAGTTGGTAGTTTGCAACATATGCGGCTGTAGCTTGAGTCTCTCAAGATTACTTACAACGCGGCGCATTCTTTTTTTGCTGATCAAGCCATCGTTTCTGTGCTTCTCTTTCATGTCATTAAGATCACTAGCAAACTTACGCTGGATAACATCAAATTGTTCGCGACTCATGACAGACGCATTCACGAGTGAAGCTGCTGTGAGGGTAGCAGTAAACGTCTTACGCAGCAGAAATTCGCTGACACCATAGCAATCTCCATCATGCAGTGCGCGTACCGGCACCTTTCGTATGTGAAAAACACGTTGACCTTACTTCCGTGTAGAAAAACAAAGAATTCGCGGCAAATATCACCTTCAAGGCAGATAGTCTCACCGTGTTGGAAGCTGCGATGTCGGAACTTGCCTGTGACTTCGTGCAGGAATTCCACGCTAGCCGAATCAAAGAGCGAGACATTTTTCACGGCGTCGGAATGTAAGAGAGATGATATTTGGTAGCAGAGCTGGTCAGGCAAGTGCGACAACAACTGGGACTCGTAAGCATGCTTATGCTCTACGAACTGGTGATGATAGAAGCGTCGGATCTCTGCACTTAATTTTTCAGATATGCTCATGCGCTCCAAATGCTGTTTAGCGTGTTAAGTTTCTCGATATGATGATGATGCGGTGCCATCGCGTTCGAAATGGTGCTTGACATCGCACCCACAACCCAAAAAATTGATTATCGCCCACGCCCACAAAGATCCAAACGTAGCCGAGCGTCTCAGCGTCGAATACGCAACGATATCTCCATAACCCACAGCCGTAAGTGTCACGATAGCCCAATAAATGGAACGCAGATAAGCGAAAGAGAACTTGTA
The DNA here is from genome assembly GCA_008079305.1 of Phytophthora palmivora. Taxonomy (NCBI): domain Eukaryota; phylum Oomycota; class Peronosporomycetes; order Peronosporales; family Peronosporaceae; genus Phytophthora; species Phytophthora palmivora. The sequence continues at coordinate 33,264 of VOQZ01000159.1, read as the reverse complement.
CATTGAAGACGGGTCTTGTAAAGGGAATACTGCCCCAATATGGGCGTAACAATCAAATGTCACCCACGAACAATTCTGGAAGTGTGTGGCATGTTGAAGGCAATCATCGCGCGAGAGATCTGCCAACACTTCTGGATTAACGTCTTCCATAGCGTGTGCAACCCAAGCCATTTCAAACCACACGCAACCGACGACATGAAGCATTAGAGAAACACCCACAGAAGGGAAATGACGATATGGGTTTTCGAGCTAATACTATAATAATCACTAAAATCCCGGAGCAAGTTGGGTATATCACGTATCCGCAGTAGGCGCAACAAACGGAGAAGTGACAAACGCCCTCGAATCGGATCGATAGGTAACGAATCGAGGACAATTCCAACAGGTAGCCATGCCAAGAGGTCGAGATAAAATCCACTGGATTGGTACGCAGCAAAAATCATGTCGGGCTGTACAACTTCCAACATCACGCTCTGATCCAAATAGGCAAAATATCTTGACCGGAGCACCAGGTCTGCCGCAAAAAACACCTCTGCCAGAGCGTTAATGCATAGCGCATACCAAACTCGGTTCTTCAACGAACATCCCTTGGTCATCTGTCATGGCAATAACACAGAGAAGAAGGGGACCTCAAATGCCACATAGATAATCGCTAACATGCGGACTGTGTCCCAGTATGCCCGGAAAACCGAGCCTGGCAACCGCCAGTTTACTCTCACGCCTCATTTCACCGGAATGGCTTGTGTCAGTGACGCTACGTGAACTCGCATTTACCCCTCCACTCTCGTGACCACCACGCAAGCCCAGCAGCTTCTTGGTCTTCCGGAGCTGTGTAGAATACTTGTCCAAAGTCTCAACCATTCGCTCTCGTACATCACGTTCGCTACCTCGGTGGAAATGCGTTACTGCTTCATCAAACTTGGCCTTGGCGAGTACATAAAGCTCACAAAAAGTCTTGGCGACTGCTTTCTCTTCATAACTCTCTGGGAAAAGAAGACAACTATCAGCAAAAAAGTCACCAGTCTGGCACTCCTTAGCATTGGAGCCGTTAATTGCCGACAGGACGACCGTACCACGAATTACAAAAAACATCTGAGCGTTGAACTTGGGCTCAGTGATCTGGTCAGCATGAATATACACGACGCACAAGTGCGAGCGCAAGCAAATTAATAAATTCAATGCTTTCTTTCATGAGAAAACACACTTGCTTTACGCGGCTAGCCTTGAGAGTAGCGATAACCTTCGTCTGCAAGTGTTTGGGCATGAGATGTAGTGCTCCTCGCTGTCAAGACTATGATGTGTGCTCCACGAATAACTAAAATAAGCGATAACTTGACGCCGAACTGAGCGTGCGATATTTTGCGAGCGCATGTACTCACGAGCGTTGTCCACGTGTGTCGCGAAGGCGGCATATCGCGCGTTCCGAAAGCGAAAAATAAATAGAAAGGTTGCCAAAAGTGATGATCCAAAAAGCGCTCCTAAGAGCGTCACAGCTACTGCATAAATGGTTTCAGCGTTCGACACAGGTGTCACATCGTCATAACCAAGCAAACCATAGTTCGTGACGCCCAATACAGCGTTCGGGCATACTTCCGAGCTACCGTCGCCCCTTTAAGACGGTCTCGGATCGCCCAGCTTGTTTCGACATTATCGTCACAAGCCTCAAGCGAGACACCACATTGTGCATGTGCAATCAACATATAGCCACAAGCCACATAATGACACAGTCCTGCACACAGCATAATATTTCGCACCAGACTGTCGATGCCGTGGATGAGAGATGCTGAACCCACGCACGATCTGAATAAATATTGGCAATTCGCTCTAGACACAACTGCTTCAACCTGTAAATTCGTCCGAGCTTGGAAATCCGTGCCAAATGCAACGCATTGTATGCTCCTGTCGCGACAGGTATTACTTCCATTGGCAAAAGAGCAATCATTTCCACAATCAATTGCAGATTCCGGACCAGCACGAAATTCTGCTGGGCATCACCACCCTGTAACGTCGACGACGGTCCAATAGAAGCCAATGTCCATTTCGCTTTGCCTCTTCGTAGTCCACTGGACGGTGCCGATCGGACCATAATTTTGGGTGTTTTAAGTCGATTAGCGTCTCGTGTCAAAAACTTTTACCCAGTTCAAAACTAACCGAAGCCGATAATAATGAGAACGCGTCCTGCCAAACTTGATAAAATGCCACAAATTCCACAAACCCAATGACGTCTGCCACAATATCCAGCGTCGTGAAGATACTGAGTTCCTTGGTCCAGTGATGAGTTTGCTCTGCTTCTGTCTGTTGGAAAGGATTATAGTAGAACGCAATGCGGAAGGGCACGGATAGAAAAATGTAGAGTACTACGTGGAGACTGATCAAGACACTGACAGTCTCTCGAGTCGTCCACGGTAGTTTCCTGTAGAATTTAATAACGCGGCGGTAGTAGCGACGACATGCTCGAGTGAAAAGTTTACTGGAGAACCGTGGCCCAGACTTGGTGCCTAGCGTCGAACTCTTGGCTTGGAACTTGTCGATCACCACCGCATCTTCACTTGCGACGTGGAATTCATGGAGATTTGCATCGTCATCTGCTGCGTACACTTTGCGATGAGGCATCGCTACTACAAGCCATAGAAGTGTAAGGTAGAGCGCCCTACATGGCGACGAGGCGGTCGTTTCGAAGAGCTATTTATAGCAAGTGTCTGTGCCATAGTATGTACAGAACCTGTCTGCACTACTGCCCCCGACGGATTCTACGTGGTCCACACACGCTTTCTTCCCACTTGAGTTGCACGTCGTGTTCTTCGCGCAACTTTATCTTCGCCACATTCACTCCCCCTCGCCATACTCAGTTCAAGTTTAGCCGAGTTCCGCACTCATGGACTCGTCCAAGCGCGTCGCGGACGCCAAGGCGCCGCGCAAGGAGGCGCCGTCGGCCGAGATGAAGCGTCTGGCCAAGTTCTTTGCGTCCGACCCGCCGCCGCGCAAGCGTCTGCGCACTCTATTGGACTTCCTCAAGCATTCGCCAGGCTCTGAGGCCTCCGCAGGCGGCAACATCGCCGTGGCCATGCAGTCTTTGCTCTCTGGATCCTCCAAGGACGTAGGAAACGCCAGTAACACTGGACCAGAGCATGCGGCAGCTGTGGCTGACTTCTGGGCGGACGCAAACAACTCGACGCTCGTGTTTGGCGTCGTGAATGATTGCGTCACGGAGCTCGAGACGCTGTACGCGCCCCATGAGACGGCGTTCCGTAAACAACGGCGTAAACCTCTGGACGGAGGACTGGAGTGAAGTGTTTGAGGGTCTGGAGGTCTTGCTGAGGAATAATGCGGCGAGATTGAGGGAAGGATGGAACAATAATGGCCTGACCATGTTGTTCGCTAAGCTCTTGAAGAGAGACAACCACGCCATGATCAAGAAAATGCATTTAGGTGTCTAGCTTTGTATACTGATGCAACGAGGAATATTCAGCAATTGGCAGCCATGCCGTCGACGAGTACGTCGAGTTTTCAGGCTTCGAGCGGGGAGTATTCGACTAATGAGTGACGGGGTGGAAATTGATATTGATGAAGATCAAGATGATGGTAGAGGCACGGCTATGCTGTCACATGCGATGCCGAGCAGGAAGAACATGCATTTGGAGTTATTAAGGGAGAGTGTGGACTTCTCTCCTTATGGAGGAGGAAGTATTATGCTACCGGATAAATTCTTGAATGAGGGAGTACATGTGGAAGGTTGGATGCGACCTATGCCTACGCAAGCGGAGGAACCAGTGGATATGTTGAAATTTCTCATGGATTTGAGCTTGGAGAGGGAAGATGCACATGGCAAACAGGCACTATCTGCCACAAAAACGAGCGGAAATAGTGACAGGTTTATCTTTTGGGCAGAACTCATCATGAAGTTCTACATGCCATTACTGTACCCTAAGGTGTGTCTTAAGGTAAAGCTGAAAGAGGAAGGAGATACACTGGGATTTTTTCATCATTGTCCTGGTAGTTTTCAGCGGGTTGTTGCACGTTGGGTCTACAAATTGCGATCGAAAGATGACTTTATGGAGGTTCTCTGGTCGCGACGCGAGTTCTCTGAAGTGATCATGGAAACTATCCGTCAGCGATTTGCATATCGCGACACGGAACTGGTGGTGGATGCTATCAAATTCTACTCCGGCGTTTGTACGGGAGCACAGTACGTCCCATCTGGCATGAAGTCTCAAATGAACGAGTCCTCTCGCGCTATGATCTCACACGTCTCACAACTTTTCCACCCATCCGTCCAACTAGATGATTCAAAGATCTTGCTGCACTGTATTGAACTATTAGAACTCGTTTCTCAGCGGAGATTAGATGACTACACGTCGACGTACTTGCGCAAATTTGTGCTCTCTACGATTGATAACTGCACAATGCTACGCGAACCAGGAAACCGTCCTGTGCTTACTGCGATGGTATCGATTGTTTTGCATGTTTGGATGCACTCGGCCGTAGTAACGAAGGCTACAGGTGCACAGGTCTGGATGGAGTTAACTATTGCTATCCGACGGTGGCTTGTCAACCCTGCAGATTCCAAGGTTGTGGGTGTTGAAGTGATTAACTGTTGGAAGCGCGAACTTCGTTTTACGAGTTGTTTGCTCATGTATGTGATGGACAAGGGTTACTCATACTTGAAAGTCACACCAGAAGGAGCTATGCTTCTACCCCAGGATGGAAAGGATGAAAAGATACCCGAAGTGGGAAAACATTACGGGAACTGAAGCAGGGATACCTTCAGTCGTCCGCCAACTTTCTAATGATGACTGTGGTTGATGTATCCGATGCAACACTATTGCTAGATCGTGTGTTACATCTTATTCCTCCACCAACAGTATCTGCTCTCACACCATCCATGCATCTGAGCTTAACAGAAGGCATGCTACAGCTCGTGGAACTGTGGATCAACTCAGCGATTGGGGCTCAACGCAACCATCCGTCGGAATTACAGCAAATCAGTCCATCTACGGTTTTGGCTTTGTTTGGAGAGTGGTTTTTGCCTGCCTGTGAACTCGAAGCTACAGATTTCCAGAATTCACGTTGCATTGCGATTGTGGCACTGTGCAAACTCTGCTCGGTGCGGTGTATCAATGCACTCACGCGCAGTCACCTTACAATTGTCGCCCGCGTTCTATTCAAAGGAATTACCTCTCCATCTGGTGTGGTGGTTTCAACAGTGCTACAGAAATCCTCAGTTTTGTTCTCTATGAATCTCGAGGGTCTGAATATCCTCGTTCCTGCGTATTTGTACGCTGTTGATGAAATCATTATTGGCAACATCTGGAGTCGTGCTCAAAAGTCCAAGGTGAAATCTTCCGAATGGAACAATGAACTGAATGCGGCACTAGACGTCGTATTTGCTGTGTTAGAATTGCCTAAACGGTTTCCAGACCAGGATTTTGTGCGGTGGAAACAAAAGATCATGAGTGTTTGCGGCATTGAAGATATCTCATTGATGCAGGATATCATTGATGAGATTCCGGAGACATTAGATGATTTTCACGTGATTGTTGGTCGTATTCTTGTGCGCATCGCACAACTTCCGTTTACAGATGTCGTAGACATTAAAAAGCGGGCACTGTGGGGATTGTATTGTCTCGTTGTTATGAATTTAAAATCGGACAATACCGGAGAACACGTCGTGGACCCCATTCATCTGTCTGAATGGGTCGTACATCTTGTTGATGTTTGTCAAAACGTGAATTTCTCGATTTCAATGGCTGCGCTGACTATACTGCAGGACATGTCGGACTACCACGAGGAGATCAACGAATTTGAACCGTCTTTGGTGGCACGAATTGTCATGACACTAGCAGTATTCGCTCAACAACAGGTTGAAGAAGCCTCTATTGAAGTACAGGCAGCGATGGAGCGTATTGGTGCTGCGGATGCATCGAGTGAAAACGACGGCTCAACCACTAAGTCTGCATCCTTTACTGGATCGAGCCTTACGGGTTCGACACTTTCTGCTACTGGAGGAGCTCGCCGTGGGAGTGACAATCCCAGGGCAAGTCGAGTAGAAAGCTCGGTATCCAGTAATCCTGCTGAGGCGACGGACGCATTTAGCAAACTGAAAAGCAAACTCAAGCCGGGTCAAAACGCCCCTACTTCGGCTCCATCCCCTTCCACAAGCAGCCCTGCAAATGCTCCATCAAATTCGCTGACCAATCATCGAGAACAAGATATTCCGGCACTCCGCTTAATTGTACAGAAAACTAGCGCGATATTCGAGTGTCTGCGGTTTTGGATCATGCATCGAACAGAGGTTCTTCAAGATGCAGACGTGAAAAAATTGATTTTCAGTGCTATCGAAGCTGCATTGGTTGGTACACTTCCGGATGGTGAATGGCAACGTGAGGTGGAACGCGCTCGTACACTTGAGAGGCGAATGTCGATGCCACTATTGTTTTTAGGTTTGCAAATGCGTGCATCGCTAGACAATGAACCAGGTCATGCATGGCTGAAATGTTTTGAAGAAACTGCAGTGGCGGCCGAGGGGTTATTGATGCACTTACTTCACCATATTAACGGATTCCCATCGCCTGCAGGAGTTGATCAAATGATGTCAGATTGCTCAGAGCTGACTGAATTGGACACGGCACGTGATACTGGGGATAATGAGTCACCACCCGCTGCTTTAAGCTTCGTGTTCATGGACTCAATCGTATTCAGTGTTGTTGGCAGTCTTGATTCACCGTGTGCGCGGTTCATTGTAAGAGATATGACTGGTCTGTTCACGTGGGAAATTACACCAGCCATTATGACTCGCGGAAGCACCTCACTAACAGGAGATTTAGTGACAAATGATAATAATGCCCCTGTGGAACGAGAGCTGACACTACAAACGGATATTCAGAGTACAGATTCCTTGACACTCCATCGACCCACAGGTGCAGTACAGGTGGAATTCAAGCACACCGATGAAGTTGGCGGTGTATGCAAGACGTGTGGTGGGGAGAAACCTCGAACAAAGAGTGCTACATCTGACGTAAAGGGTGGGCGTAGCTCGGGTATTAAGCTCGAGGCGCGTCAGGTTTCCTGGGAACAAGAGCAAAACACACTTTCTAACAACGTATGCCCCATCAAGAGTAGTTATGTCTTTCATGAAAATGGAGATGCTGCATCAGCCGGCAAAGAGAATGGTGATTCAAAGAAAAAGGAAAGGCACGGTCATCTGAGATAGAAAAGATGCCGGGGGGTGGAAATAAAGACGACCGCCAGGAGCGACTGGAGCGTATCGCAAAGCAACACGAAGAAAGGAATAACACGGGCGCATCTGCACAGCCTACACCTGAGCCGCAGAAGGTGGTATGCCATTGCCCACCACAAACTGAATCGAAATTTAAGCGCCGTACAACGACTACAATCTGTGGACTCTTCGACATGTCAATTAATGAGCCTAACGTCGGTAGCTTGGACGACGAAAGATGTCTTCTGGACTTAGTGCTAGACAGCATTCCGATGGTGTTCCGAGATTGTGGTGGTGATACGACAGATAAGACACTCCTGGGTGGCCGCTACTCGATGATGCGGTACAATTTGATGGATTTATCACCCTCGACGAGTCCTCTTTTAATGGATTCAGCTGAAGCACCTGGATTCTCATTTTTGCAGCGGTTAATCCACGATGAAGAGTGCTACTCGCAGCTCAAAAGCTTCTTGACGAAAGAGAAAACGCTGACGGCAAAGACCTAGTGGACTTTTGTGACGCAGTGAAGAAGTACGAACGATCATCAGTCCCAACTGACCGCCTTGGCCAAGCTAGTATCATCTACTGGGAATTCCTGACAGTTGAAGGTGGAAGGAAGCTCATCTTTCCCACTGCAATCGTGTCCGACGTTCAAGAGCAAATTCACAAAGCTCAAGCGGCAATTAGGGCTTCAAACGCAGCACGTGCAGATGATTCATCTGAGCCCGTGTTCTGCCTCCCTGGTTCGCTGTTTCAGCACGCTATGGCTTTTGTCGAGTATGAAGGCTTCGAAAAGTCTGGTTTGTTGGACAAATACGTTGCAGCCCTGGATCATCCTCCTGCATCAACATCTAGCTCGACAAGCAATGGCAAAAGTAGCTCGACTACACCTTCAATACCACCTCAACTAGCGCTTTTCGACTCATTCTCAATCATGGAGGTTAACGCAAGAGTGTCCCATTTGGCCCTCCAGAAGCGTAGTCTGGATGATCAATTGGTTCGGATGACAAAGCCTGGCGTTACATCTTCGGAGCGTTTAATTGATGTATCAAGCGGTAGTCTGAAGGACAGCAGGGTGAGCGCACTCGATATTTGTCGACTTTTCTTGTCCCAAGCTGGACTCTTGCCATCACCTGATGGTGATTCGAAAAATAAGTCGACACTGAAATTGCTGGAGCATGGACCAAAGCTTGAGCGGTCGCTAAAGCATTTAGATAAGAGCCCGACGCGTGAAACTATGAAGATTGGCGTGATTTATGTGGGAAGGAAGCAGCACACTCAGCAGGAAATCCTTCACAATGAGAAGGGCAGTCGCGCCTACGAGTTATTCTTGTCTCAGCTTGGCTGGAAGGTGGACATGCAAGCTCACCGTGGCTTTGTGGGAGGCCTAGATACGAACCCAAAGAGTCTTTCGAACGGGAAAACGACGCTATATTACGCGAGTTCTCACAGCGAAGTGATGTATCACGTAGTCACAATGATGCCGACGAAGCCGTCAGATCCACAGCAGATTGATAAGAAGAGGCATGTGGGTAACGACTACGTTCATATCGTTTGGAGTGACAATGCAACCCAGGCATATGATCCGTCCACAATCACTAGTCACTTCAATGACGTGCAGATCGTGATCTATCCACTGCGGAAGGCACAGCGGGGCCTATTTCTGATCAAGATCCACACGAAGGATAAAGTGCCTCCATTTGGGCCGCTGCAATCAGGCATGGTGATTCACCAGGTCGACCTAGCTCGACTTGTTCGCCAGACGGCTATGAACGCGAACCGAGTGTGTCGCTCTCAGGTACCACATCTGTTATTCTGCTTTGTGCTGCTGTCGTTTTGGATGTTCTAAATGTGTCTTTATTACAGACTATGTTGTATGTGCGGCCATATCCGACGCGGAAGAAGCTGGTAGATGAAATTGTCGAACGGTATGCTGTTGAGTACAAGGAAAGCCAGCTACTCACGATGCTATTTGGCAATTCTGCGTCAACGCCAGCATCAGTGCCGACACAATCACCTGGCGCTGAATCGTAACAGATAGCCCAGCGTGTAGACAATCCCGTGATGTTAAAGATTTGTGATGATCTGTTTTGTTGACTCGTTTTCTCCTCTCTGATGTAAGGTGATCAATCAAGGGGTGTAATGCATTCAAGTATAATGTTAAGGCTGCAGGTAGTGCAGGGTACGTATACATACATTTTCCACGACAGCATCAAGTATAGGAAACAGTACTGAAAAATCAGCGAAAAACAATCGGTAGAAAATACCAAGGAGTATGGTATCTCTGTTTTCAGGGCGATACAATGCACTAGCTCCGTACATCGGGAATTGCTGCGCTGCGCATTTTAGTCGGAAACACTGCGTATCGAGTTGTGATTCGAGACTCAATTCGATCCATATTGACAACGTCACTTACGCTGCGGAACTGACCGGAATTTCGTCTCCCAAGTGCTGTACTGAGGAAATGGACAACTGGATGGACGTTGAGCCGCTTAACCACGACGAGATTTTGCAGCGCGCGATCAACGAGGGATATTACGTCGTCCTAGTAACAATCAACTGCGAGGACTTTGTCATGTTGGCGCGCTACGAACGTCGACATTCAACGCAAGTATCGTCTGGGACAAAATTTCGTACAACATAGGTGAATCTCAACACAACTTCCATCGTAATGCCATCAAGCTTCGAAACAACGCTGGGTGACGAACCTTCCTACAGCGGGTCCGCACGCGGCCACGCATCTGTATTTTCAGCAACAAACTCGCGGAACGATCGCGCTTTGTGTTTCAACACCTTCTCCACCCAAAACGTGTCCACCTCTTGTTGTACACCCCCTTCAAACGCTCGAGTCACTGCAAGCTCTTCTTCAATAGCGTCACCTGGTATACCACGCACCCAGCGTGCAGGCTGCACCGCCCACAAAGGGAAGTTCGAATAGTTTACTTTCTCTCCAATTCCATCCGACAACAACTTGGCAACATCAGGGAATGACAAAGCTTCAGGCCTGTCACTGTGTACACGCTTTTATCACTCCCATCAGATTGCATCAAAGCACCCAAACTCTCCGCAACATCCAATGGATGAACGAATGCTATACGACCTCGTTTCACACTCATCGACAGTGTTCTTCCACACACCAAGTCCAACAGTCGACCTCGAAGGAAGGCGTCCATCCCCGTAGGAGCTCGTAGAATTGTTAGGTTATGAGCCCTTCCCTTCTCACAGCCAAATTTGTTCTTCAACTCCTTTTCCAACCTCCAATTAGCTCTCCCAGCAGCAGAAGGAGAGCGTTCGTTTACAAATCCAAGAGTCCATGACAACTTGAGAACGCGGTGGCTTTTAGTCACGAGAGTTGCCACATTTTGCTCACATTGAAGCCACTCGTCCGAGAGGTTACTTGGTAAATTAATAACGTCATCTCCACAACCACTTGCTGCTAGAATGGCCCCGTCACAATGTCCTAAAGCTGCTTGAAGATCTTTTGGATCGGACCAATTGGGAATTGATTCATGTTCATGGGCAGCCAAGAGAGTGGGGAAGTGGAGACGAAGAGAACGTTCGAGGTCACGAGACTTGCATGAGATGAGAAATTGAGTATGAGGAGAAGAGAGAGAGGTGACATGCAAGAGGGACGACGCAAAGGACAGCGATCGATGGGTGACGGGGAGCAGGAACGTCGACATCTGAGATGATGATGGATTTGTTAATTACTTAGATGAGGATTCATAGTCCTCAAATTAGTCGATTTTGTACTCATATTACTTCCATCAAAATAACTGCGTACTTGGAGTTGTGTTCCAATAAACATAAGTAAGCCAAATGAAGTCCTTGGTTTAGTCATGTTCAGCAATTCGAAGAAGAGATGGAGAACAGGTTCTACATTGATACATACCTACATAAGCTTACTGAGCAGTTTACATCTCAAAGCTTGATTGAACTGATCGGCGGTGTGGGCTCTGCTGCATATTGGAATATCATCTCCAACATCGCAGTATCCAAACTTCAATCGCGCATGCAGTCATATTATGCTTGCTATGGCGACGAGTGGGTGCTACACTTATCATCGCAAGCTTAGGCGACAATGGTAGCTTCTCCTTCACGAGCGGCAAGTAATCTCCGTCGAGCATCAAAGTGAGTCAATTGCTAGATTTGAAGATGTGTATCTGCCAACTTCTAGGAATAAGAGCAATTTCTAATGCAAAAAGTGCAAGAGTCACCCGATGCGTAAAATCACTTAAGCAGTCCACGAGACTTCCGACATTTTCACTTGAGTTAATGATTGTTTGTTCCTTAAGTTCTCAGTGGGGAAATCTCATATACGACCATATACAAAGGAAGCTCTATATCAAACGCGTCGATGTGAAGCTTCTCGAATGATGGACAAGCAGTAGCCACACCCGCAAGACTAATCTCTGCGTGCAGGTCAACAAGCTCACCAGTTCTCAAACTCAACACTTGGAGACGTGCACTAAACGTTGCCAACAACCTGCTACCAGTGCGTTTTCAATTTTATGGAACGTCAATTTCAACGATTGAATTCCGCGGTGTCGTGCTACTGGTAAAGCACAACGAACACATGTATGGACTCCATCGTTAACTTGAAGATTTTGTACCCCGTAGCCATGAATAACAACGCTGGCTTGATTGTATCTGCTGAGAGGATTTAATCGTGCTCGGCAGAGGTAATTTCAGGATGCTACGACTGTGATCTCAGACTTCGCGTCAATCATGTGAAATAAGGCACTTTTTGAATGTCAACAATGCCATAGTGGGGGGGGTGCATCCAATTCGTCATCCAAGTTAGAAAGTGGAAAGTTTTGTTTCAACACATGTACATATCGGCTGGTAAGCCTAATAGTGGATGCCATTTCCAATACTCGGACTGAGAATTTGACATAAATCCTGGTAACGTGTACGTAAGTACGCTATCCAACCCCAAAGCAGATGCATCGAAGAATAGACAGTATGGGGGCGAAATCGGCCGTTAGTCTTGTTATCAACGATGTGTCCGCCAAAGCAGAGTAAGGTGCGACGGCAACTGTGCCACATGATCCTTGGATTGCCAGACCGAGGTCATCAGTTGAGCTGCGTCGGGCGAGTTCAGGAAAGCCACGGCCATTTGTGTAAGATAGCACATTGGCTTTTCCAGTGATCGTTTTGAGCCAAGGAGATAACCAGCATAGATTCTATCCTCCACTTTGCCATAACGTTGTAATCTCCAGCACAACTGGGTCCGAAAACCAGTAATTTAAATCTCGACACTCCCGCTGTCAATTCCATCTTTGGCATAGATTCTATCCTCCACTTTGCCATAACGTTGTAATCTCCAGCACAACTGGGTCCGAAAACCAGTAATTTAAATCTCGACACTCCCGCTGTCAATTCCACCTTTGGGTTCTCGCCCTCCAAATGCCAATCAAAGCAGTTTTGTCACGTTGTACTCTGAGGCACAACAACGAATTGAAACAGCTTCCCGAAAATGATTTAGTATTAATCCGACTCCATCTCTTAGATGCTTCTGACCACCTTCCATTGGTACGACATTTCTGCGTTCGCCATGAAATGGATGCGTCTTCACCTCAGCAAACTTCAGTAGTACACCTCGATCTTCCCACCAATTTGCGCATAGCATCGATAAATTCTGGAGAATATCCCCACGCATTCTCTGGACATACCAACAGCGTTCTACATGCCACCAATGTTTGATTAGCTGCTAGATCCGTAGAAGCCAACTGTTCTGTCAAAATGCACTCCCAAACTGGAAAAATATTTGCAAAACTTGAACTTCTGCTCTCGCAAGGTTCATGGATAATGCCACTCAGCAGTTTCAGAAACCCTTCTCTGCTAACTACCACCAGTGTGTTGAACAGCTGCATTGTTTCTCTAACTTTGTGCTGTAAAGAGGAAGCATTTCGACTTGCAGGGTTTAGTGAAAAGTGATAAAGCACTCTTTCTGTTGCCCTTCATCAGTTTTGACGAGATTTGGTCAACACATAAGCCTGGCATATACATGCAAATCGTTTGAGCCCATGTTGCGCTCCTTGTATCCCTTCGATGGGACCTATGGTATAAAAAACAGCACCCAAAAGTAACGATAGAGTTCAGTACGTCTTAATTTCACTTACTACATAGGCTCTAAAACTATGGAATCTTTCATTAGACAATACATATACAAGTTTGATGTCAAGTATGGCGGCTGAGCGACAATGGTTAAGAAAAGAGGATTTAGATGAAAAGAGTGAATTGACGCGATTGATGGAAGCGTGCTGGACGGGGAACGTGGAGATTGCAGAATGCCTGGTGAAAGCTGGGGTTGACATCGATATCAAACGGAAATCAGGAGAGACAGCATTGGGAATAGCTGCTTATAGAGGACATCAGCGTATTGCAATGCTGCTAGTGGAAAATGGGGCATCTGTGGACGCCGTGGATGACGAAGGCTCATCCTCGCCGATAAGCGAAGCCGCTAGGGCAGGTCGTGTCGGTGTCATGATGTGGCTTGCAGAAGTTGGAGCTTTTGTGAATACTCGCGACAGAAGAGGGTTATCACCACTGATGCATCTCTGCTATTCAGGTAGAGCCACCACTGACGTGGTGAAAAGACTGGTGGTTGACTACGATGCTGATGTGAACGCAAGAGATAATGCAGGGTGGACACCTCTCATTCATCTTTGCTACTCGGGAGAGGTAAACATGGACGTCGTTAGACTTCTTATAAAGTATGGTGCTGATATTAACGCAAGGGACAGTGACGAAAGGACACCTTTGATGCACCTTTGCTTGGAGGGAAGAGCCAATGTTGACTCGCTCAACCTGTTTGCGGGGGAGTGTGACGCCAATGTAAATCTAAAATCAAACAACGGCAAAACGTGTCTGATGCACTTGTGCTCATCTGACAAGGTTGATGCTGACGCCGTGAAATGGTTAGTCAACCATGGTGCCCAAGTTAATGTACAAGACCAAGACGGGAACACACCACTCATTTTGACTGCCCATCGAGGATACTCGGAAATTGCCCAAATTTTACTCGAATACCACGCAGACCCGCATATTGTAGACATACAGAAAAAATCTGCTTTGGATTATGCAGTCGAAAACGATCACAAACAATTGGAGCGGTTGATCACATTATGTATCATTCACCTTCGTGCTGGCTACACGGTTTTAGAGATACCACAGTGGTTTATTCGAGCTACAGAAATCGAGTTTGGTGATTTGGTATCGACTAAAAGCGTTGGAGGGAATTTTCTTGGGACTTGGCTAGATGCTGACGTGGCAATCAAGTTTCATGTTTCAGTATCGGAAGACGACATACCATTTCATAAGCAAGCAGAAGCTTGGTTCGCACTTCGTCATCCTAATATCCAGAAGTTGTATGGCGCGGTCTATGAAGGGTATCAACTGTTCGTGTGCGAATACATGGGCAATGGATCGTTGCTGGACCACGCTAACGGACTCAGACAGGGTTTGATGTCATTTGATGAAAGGAATACGAGGTGCATCAATATCTTTCAATATCTCCTGGATGCAGCACTGGGACTACAATATTTACATGAACGACAAATCACTCATGGATATATTCGGTTGGAAAACATATTGATTGGAAGTGACGGCATCGCCAAGTTGACAAATATTTCTTTAAGAATACCAAGGGAAAGATCGCGGGACATTGCAGGTCTTGCGGGTTGTCTACGGATGGTTTTGTTATCGAGCAAGGAGTACTGCAAGCCCGAATTTTTTCAGAAATGTCAAAGTGTGATCGCAAATATGACAAGAACTACCTATAAGGTTTCGATATTTGTCAATGACATGAATGCTTTAATTCGAATGCTGACTCAAAACGACGGGAATCAGGATCGCTCTATTTCTGCGGCTGACATCCAGAAGTTGCTTGAAGATATTCATGCTACAATTGAAGACATGAACAGTGTACTCTATAAAACGTTGTTTATCGATATCGAGCGTGTTTGCCAACATTTCCTGCGATCCAGTGAAAGGCAATCAGATTCCTCATACGAAGGAGCGTTTCATGTTTTGGAATGTATCAGGGATGTGTTGTATCAACAGACCTCTCGTTCCATTTCACAAACACATCCAATACAACGGTTATCATCAAGTCGTGCTGGTGATCTATCGTTTGATTTTTTTCGCCGACAGATGGATTGTCTGATGGATCTGATAGGCACTCCAATAGCATTGTATCGTGAGATAGATGCTTGCTGGACCGACATACGCAAGCGTAAAATTGACATATTCGTTTCTGAAGTGAGCAATACTCTCACATTACTCCACCCAATCGACATGGCTGATTTTCTAGTTCTACTGAGCCGAGAGCTACAGAATCCGGGATACTCTGACGCTGAGCGCCGAATCATGGAAGACGCCTATGATAAAGCACGTTCAAGCGGAACAAGCAAAATATTCGACACCCCTCCTAAATGGTTTATTAGTTGGAGCGAACTAGAAGATGAGGTCACGTTTGCATGCGGTGGTTTTAGTGAGGTTTCAAGGGCCAAATGGCTTAATTCAGATGTCATTGTGAAGAGGCTGATAATGGATCCTAGCAATGCGAAAACAGACAACCGGAGAGAAATGCGGCAGATGTTTCAGAGCGAGATAGCACTCTGGTTTGGACTAATCCTCACGTGGTAAAGTTGTTTGGAGGTTGCCACATTGGCAGACCGTTCTTCGTTTGTGAAGAAGCAAAACACGGACCGCTGACAAAGTATCTAGAAAAACATACACAACATATGTGGCAGAAGCTTTACGAGGTGGCTTTGGGACTCGAATATTTACACTTTCGCGGCATTATTCATCGAGATCTCAAGCCCGATAATATTCTCGTTGGTAGTGAAGGACGAGCGAAGCTCACAGATTTTGGATTGAGTGCCTTATCGAGCGCTAAGGACCAAGGCCTGCTGACAGCAGCAATTCGCTGGGTAGCACCTGAATGTCTTAATGGAAGTCCGGCTACATACGCTGCTGACATATACTCGCTAGGAATGTGCATCATTCAGGTTGTGAGTGGGAAAATACCCTGGGAAACTATACTCGATAATGGAGCTGTAAAATTTCATGTGAGAAAAGGGTTATTGCCCCAGCGTCCTAAAGGATTTACAGATCGTCAATGGGGACTGGTAACAAACATGTGCAATTTTGACCCTTCCAAGAGATGGAATATCCTCGTAGTTGTCCAACAGCTAAAAGAGATCGTAGCGAACAGGACATTAAAGGATGCACCAACGAAATGTACTGGAAATGATTGTTCAATTTACAAGCCGGTTCCCAGTTTGATTCAAACGATGAGAGAGGCTCTGTCCAATAATACGGGCAGCAAGAATAACCGAGTGGCACGGCGTATTTATCTACTGTTGCTCGACAGACTAGATGATCTTTATGGGAATAACAGCAGCAGCAAATTAAAAGAGGAAATCAAGGCAATTGCCCACGCAAGCATTCAGTTGGTTGGAAGCTTTGAGGTGCAAGCATCACCAGTCGGCCAGGTAACGCTGGTATTTCAAGGTTTCTCGCTGCATCGACAACTTGATCGTATTCTAGCAGGGAATTTTATCACTCCAACAAATTATGTTCATCGGTGGGAACCTGAGTGCTCAGAAATGCTACTACCAAGCGATAGAATGAATTTGCAGTCGATGACGAGCCCATATTTTTCGAGAAGAAATGCCACTTCGCCGCAAGCGTCATTGAATCGGTTGAGGCTGCCTTCAAAAAAAAAATTTGCCCTAGGAAAATTTCGCCGCAGATGAAGATGATGATTGGTGATCAGATTAGCCAGTGTACCCGGGAGCCCGTCCGCTTCCAGATACGAAGTATCATGGGATCAACAGCAGCCATGCTCATCAGGTCGGCAATATGGAAGAGGTTTAATATACTGCTGGTACCTGATCGCGATGGCCGGCACGTTGAGGAGCGCTGCAAATACAGTAAGCAGAGTCAAAACAAACTAGTCCATGAAAAATACAAATCAAATCGTATCAACAATGATACGCACATGCAATAAAGTTTGGGGAAGCAAGTCGTTAACTCTGCAGCAATTCCGTTCACGATTGAGTCCGACACATCGCTCGCCAGAGTGAATAAGCTCAAATAGAAGGTCATTAGTCAAATACACATGTGTCTATGGGTGATTCTGACAGACTTCAGAGGCGTGGTCACTTCACTACATCGAACGATAAATTCAATGGAAAACGATAAATGAACGGTGATGGAGCCGCAACACTAGATGGAAGGAAGTGAAAGGATGGCGTTATCTCCAGCGTGATACAAGAAATCACAGAGACACTTTGGAAGACATGAGCAAAATGTTGGCCCTTAATTCTAGCATTCACCTACGTACAAGACCAGATAGGCAACACTAGTTTCACACAACTTGATCACTTTGTGCGCTTTGAAAATGTTTGAATAGAATAGCGCCAATGACCCTTCCTTGGTGCATTTCAACCTTCAACGGGGCAATACAGCACTCAATTGAAAGATTACGTTGAGCAGCTACTTGTAGCACCGCCTAAAGATTTACAACACCGATGATTTTTCTGATAGCTAGTCCATAGCCTCCACCCTCATCATTAGTGGATTTCTCATGGTCAGGGTGAGGTCCAACATGGGTCGCACTTCCTGCTCGGGCTCTTGAGACAGCGTGAAATGGCTAACGACAGCAGCGACCGTCATTTTAATTTCCAGCCATGCTAGATTCTTCCCAACACAGACTCGCGGGCCACTACTGAAAGACGAGCACAGGGCTGGTGGATCCTTGAGCAGTTTTCCCGTTTGGCCATCAAGAAATCGTTCAGGAATGAACGAAGCGACATCGGACCCCCAAACACTCGAAAGACGTCCAGCTGCGTAAAGGTTGAGGAAGACATCGGTGCCGGCGGGAATAAAGGTATTATCCTGTAAAACAGTGTCATGAGCGCAATGGTACGGGATCACAGGAACGCTCGGAGAGAGTCGAAAGACTTCCAAAACCGTGGCTTCCATATATGGGAGGTTCTGAAGAGCTTCATACGATGGCACATAGCTGTCCGATTCACGAAATCCTGGTAGTTTGGCGATGATTTCCTCTCGAAGTTTCTTTTCAACTCTCGGATTGAGACTCAGCCAATGGAAGAGCCACGAAAGCGTAGCCGCAGTCGTGTTTCGACCTGCTTCGAGGCCTGTCAAAACAATGTCCCGCACTTCAATGGGTGTGATGGACTTCTTATTATGCAAGAGGATCGTCATGATGTTTTTGAATGCCGGGTGATCTTTCGTATCAGTTGATTTCAAACTCTCCATTTGCTTCATGGCGTCTTTGATCAAGTTCACAATAAAATCGTTCATCTCGCTGATAGATTCACGGAGACGTCGTTCACTACCCAAATTGAAAAATCGCTGGAACTTCCAAAGCCACGTTGGTTTCGTGAAGCGTGCACATGAAATGCGATTTCCATCGTCGAATGCAATTTCGAACGGATGTTCTTCCTTGGACGCTAATAGCTCCAAATTGCAACCAAACCCAATCTCTGCGAACGTGTCAAGTGTGAATTGCAGTAGCAGCTTCTGCATGTCGAAAGTCTGTTTGGTGTCACTTTTCTCCTTCAAAACCTGTTGCAACTGCAACACCTTTTCATGAATAATTGGCGTCATGTATTCACGTAGCGCTCGAGTGGAAAAGAGGCTTGCCATGATTTTCCGATGGAATTGCCAGTGCTCTCCGTTGAGCAGGACAATATTTTCACCCAGAAAATCATCAAATGTGTCGCGGACACTGTCGCTCTTGATGAAGTTGTTGCTCTGAGTCGTCAGCACTTCCTCGAAATGTTCTGGTCTTGAAACATAAAGTACATCATTTTTTCCCAGAAGGTGCAGCGCAAAAGGTTTCCCGTCGTGGCTAAGACTGTGACCAGCTAGCCATTCATGGTACCGGTCTAAGTTCCTTGCCAGCTCCAATGTATTCCCAAACCATGGAATGCTGGACTCGATGTATGGCAGACGAGAAGAAAATACACTTGACTTCCGGGAAAAGTTAACCACGACAAAAGCAGACACTAACAGCAAGGCTGATACAAGCCCCCCAACGATCATTGTTGGGGAGTCTAAGGTTTCTTGAGCTAGCATGTTTCACCAGCTAAAGATGGATCGACTTGCTCACTAGGCGGTGAATTGTAGAATGGTAGGAGACCTGTTAAAACGATGGGTTCGTTTCAAGATCTAGGAATTCGATAAAATTAACGGATGGACTATCCATTTACGGCAGTTGTTTCCAGGACAACGAGGGTCGAGACCAAGGTATGCAATGATAATATGTGCACTCCTTTGACATTGTTGTCGTCAAATGCTTGCTGCAACTTGCGAGCAAGGCAGAGTACAAATCGCATTTTGAACCTTGTCATGCTTAATTTCTTGTTGCCTGCAGTCGAAGTGTTGTGTGAGACAAAAATGAAGTCGCTCCTAGAACGGGTGAACAGCAGGACATTGACTATATCGAGGTCTCAAGAAGTTGTACTGGCCAAGTGGTCTGCAAACTGAATCTGATATCCTCGAAACCCAAGCGGGTCGGCGTTTAAGGCAACCAATTGGTGACCACCACTCAAATCTACGACATCCAAGGAACTACATGTAGTAAAGCAGCAAACCCCAAGCCAAAATTCGCAACAGCACCAACAAATTATCATCAGAAACACTAGTTTCACTACCTAGACCGACGAATGCGTTGGTGTCACGTCTTATTGCAGATCAGGAGAGTACATTAAAATAAAAGGCCAAATTGTTTTGTTATGGTCTCAAGTAGTTGTACTACAAATCATCTTGACTGAATGGAGCAGAAGTCGATATGATACGTTCGTCTCACAAAATGGTTTGTTGTCAAGAAGTATGGAGACTTTTATCATTGTAGTATCAACCTGGTTTTTTGCCGTGTATTTTATTGGTAAGCTACTCCGTCAGGTTGTTCAAAAGGATGCAACCTAGTAGTTTGGGTAGTTTCTAGGGTCATACCATTTTCCGTACTCTTCTAAGAATTTCCATCTCGTGTCACCCTTTTCAATTTTAGTAGGCCCGCCCAAACGCACATAGGCAACATTCGAGTCCACGTCGTTTCTTTCCAGGTACTGAAATGCTTTCAATTTCGCTTTTTCATCGTTCAGGAGCTTCACCAACTTTTCATCCGAGACGGTCTTGAGGTCCAACTGTTTACCAAATAGCCGTTTGAATATTCCTCGCTCTTCGAAAGCATGGTCCTGCGCCTTGTTCGTTTCCCGTAGGGATCTTTTGACGACATCCCCATCGGCACTTTCGATGAGCGAATTAGCTCTAAGAGATGGAGTGGATGGCACCAAGTCCGGCATTTCGACATCACTTGCCGTCGAAGCCGAGTCCATGCCTTCGACGAGAACGAAGGCAACAACCAGAAGCGCCCGATGAAACAGAAGCATAGTTGGTCTTGTATTTTGATGGCAATAGTCAAAATCTTGAGCGGGTGAAAGGAAATTGAAAAGTGAGATTGATACGCCGCAGGCAATGGATTTACTTATAGTTCACAGTAGCAGTCCTATCTAGAGTTCTCTCGCAATGACAACCTGACACAAACACCAAATCTGTAGTTGTCCTACGAACTAAGTATTACCATTTAACCCCTCTGTTACCAACGTCGTAACTTACGACGTAAAAAAATTCTACGTCGTAACTTACGACGTAGTTGGAAGCTTGCAATAGGATTTGGCTCGAAACAAACGCACGCATACTTAAATCAAGATTTTTCCTGGTGCCACAAAATATAAGCTGGAAGAGGTCAAATCCGAACGTGCACGAAAAAGACAGGTTTAGGGGGCTGCGGGATGCGCATGGAGCAGTCAACATCGATGAGTGGCAGGCGGGCCTCGAGACTCGGTCTCATTCAGCTTTTGGACCGGAAACAAGCAAGCAAGACTGATGGCAAGGACACGGTCAGCCCCCTCAACGAAGAAAGCTGCTGAGACCAGCACCGTAGACTTCCCTCATCTCTGGCGTCAACTCAAAGCAGCCGGTTGGACATCAAAAAGGCCAACGAGACTTTCAACGGACTGGAGATACTTCTCACCGCGCAGTGATGATAGCGAGCTCGTTGAAGGGACTAACGTATTCACCGGTATGGAAGTGTCTATGCTTATGGAAGGTAGCGCATTCTAACTTACTCTTGAAGGTGCAAATGCGGTTGTTAGGTATTCAATCGAGTCTGGACTGATCGATTTGAATGAAAGCGAGGAGCAGCACTTGAATGTCGATGGCAAGGACGCACGACAAGGAAGTTTGCGTGACGACAATAGCTCGATCGAGCAGCAGGAGGAAGAAGAAGCTCAGCGTTGCGAGCCTGGTTACGAGGAGCCAGTGTCTGCGTCGCAGATCGACTGCTCGTTGGCGTTATCTGCACCTACATTGGATGCAATTTTTGAACCTGATGATGGTGCCGAGACACCTGCTGCGCATGCAAACGTTGAGGATTTGTCACGAGATGCAGTGAGAAATGAATTTTACCGCTTACAGCCTATCCTGGACGATTCCGAGCATGACGTTGTTGTAGGGGCATTTCAGCGCCTTCTGTCTGGGGCCGAGTCTGATGGTCCGGTCGGAGTATTAGCAGATGAGGGAAAGAGTGAGGAAGATGACCCTCCCATCGTTGCCACGGGAGTGTTGCAGTCCTTCGAGGAAGATGTGAACATGTTGAAAGTTGGAGAGAAGGCGGATGCTTATGAGGATTTAGATTCTAGTGGAACGGATGGCGGCGATGAAATTGAGGATGATGTGGTTTTGCCGCGTGAATATCCGGACGACACCGATCTTTCGGACGGTGAAATGGCTCTGGTTGATGAAGCATTTATTGAATCGCTCGGAGGTTCATTGGATATGAATAGTATCGATAAAGATGCCCTCCGGGCGACTGCATGGAGCTCGCCTAATTCGACTTTCGAAGCAGATCCAATTAGCTTCCCACAACTTTCAGATGACGTGGCGGAACCTATCAAGGAACTACGAGATGTAGCAGATTCTCCATTGGCTGTGTTTTTCTACTTTTTGCCGAAAACATTGTGGGTGCACATCACGAATGAAACTAATCGGTATCGGAGACAGAAAGTCGAAGAGCGTGCTTCCAGAATGCGAGCCAACCAACTGCGCTCGCGCAGATTATCGACACCAGAAACGCTGCAACAGTTACGCAGACGTTTGCGTTCTGAGAAGACGTATTACCCACCTGAGATTCTGCATGTAGTAGGTTTGCTTGTTGCTCGAGTCTTGTGTCCACACAAGCGAAGATTTTCCTGCCACTGGTCGATGACAGATGATGGAGCAATACCCGCAGGTATTTTCGGAAAGTTTATGGCTCGAAATCGCTGTACGTCAATTCTCCGTGACTTACATTTTGTGAACAACGAATTTCCACATGCTCGTGATCGTATGTGGAAGCTACGACCAGTAGTTAGTGTGCTGCAAGAGCGATTTCGCTCTGGGTGGTCCCTTCCGGCCGTATTTTCGTTTGATGAGGGTGTACTACCGGCGACATCGCGACGAAACACCACGCGCATGTTCATGCCCGACAAACCTCACCGCTATGGAACGAAATTGTTTATGGTGTGCGATTCTAAGACGGCGTACTGTCACCGGTATGTAGTTTTGCTGTTATATTTAAGTCGTAACTTATTACGTATGCACTCATCCTCTTGTAACGTCGTAACTTATGTCTTAGTTTTGAAGTGTATGTTGGAGCACGGGACTCAGACGATACCGTCGAACAGACAGTTGACAACAAGACTGGTGCTGCTGCTGTAATACGGAATATGAGGATGGTGCTCGGTGAAAATGCACGGGGCTTTCGTTTGATTGTCATCGATCGTTTCTACTCTTCCGTCGCACTGGCACTTCAACTGCTCTCGATGTCTCTATATGTTATTGGGACGATTATGACGAATCGTGTCGGATATGACAAACAAGTGGTTGAAACACGAAAGAATCGCCCGAAGAGTATTGAGAGAGGCAGCTTTTCGTTCACACGTTGTGTTGCGGCCCCCACCATGGTTGCGTGCCACTGGTGGGACCGCAAGCCTGTACACTACTTGGCGACGGGTGTCTCTATGGCTGAAGATCGGCTAAATCGTAATGTCAAGCAATTGGGACCAGTGTCGGTAAAATGCCCCAAACTAGTGTCGGATTACCAATGTGGTGAAGTGGATTTGAAAGATTTGGCATTGGAATATCCAGGAAAGATCCGATTTGGACGTGATCGGACCTGACGTGATGTGATTGGAGTAGATGACAAGCTGATGTGGGTGGATCTGGTTGTGGATCCAGTTGATGGATAAGATTGATGGAGATTAGTGATACCTTGGGTGGGACGTGATAGATGTATTGGCATACGATCTATACATGTATCCAGATCCGAAGAGCTGAGAAGATCTCGTATGGATATGGATGATGTGGGACTTGCATGATTATAGTATGGGTACAACAGTACGTCTATATATACTGTGGAAACTGGTGATCTAAGCCTAGATGTCCAGATCAAGGGTGTAATCTATACCAGTGAAGACCAGATCAGTTCATATATGCAGGTCCATGCGAGGAACTCCGATCAAGGCTCATGAACCTAGATCCATAAGCGGATCCGAGGGATCCGGGATCTAGGGATATTATGGCAAAGATGAACGATGATTGGGGGATTAACGGCATGGAATAGGCTCGGATATGTTATAATTATGATTATTACGAAGTATGGGCACCGGATCATGCATGGAAACCCTAGATCAACAGGATCAAGGAGATCTAGCCGATCTAAGATTGGATCAGTGTGATCTAGCTTTATTAAGGCATGATCTGACTCGGGAGACGTGTGATCTGGACATTACGGTGGATGATTACGATATTGGAGAGAAGAGAAGGCCAGATCACGATATTGCGACTAGTGATCTAATGTTTATGGTTCAGATCCAGGGTGATCTGCAAAGATGTCGACTGCCAGGATGGTGAAGACAAGAAAGGACAAGGATCAGGATAGCGTAATCAGTCGATGTGTCGTTAAGGATAGGATACAGGATGGGATAGGTCTTAACATTAAATCAGAACCGAATCTGCATCGTACGACACAAGTGCTTCGCTACGCGCCTGGAAACGGGAACTACATTGGCCCTACGGTATTAATAGCGATTTAGGTGTATAGATCTAGGGTGGTTGATAATATCTAGATAATATATTGGCTAGATCCCACCTCCTAGTATCTTACCCTAAGTGCAGATCCAAGATCCCGGTATTAATTGCTTAGCCGGTAGATCTTCGGTTTCTCAACGATCAAGATCGCGCTATAGGAAGCGCCAAGCAATCAAAGGACCCCGCGCAAAGGGATATCAACACTAAAGGAATTACTACAAGGCCGGACCCAGATCTAGGCCGCCGGATCCAAGCTTGATCTAATCGCTTGGACTCCGGATCTACTACTGGCGAGTGGTGTGAAGACTTCCACGCCACTCTACGACCCCAACGTCACGCCAAGACGTTCAACTGACACCGATCGAGCAACTTAGCAGTCACCAAGAGAGGAAGATCCAGCCCAACCGACGGGTACACAAGGTGAGCAAGTTCAGCAGATCACGGATCATCGGAGGACCCCCTTCGTTAGTCGGTGTCCGGGCATTGGTGGGAAGTTGGATCTAGCGATCTCGCAGATTTTGCTGATCCCGCTACACCACAATGGTGCGCGTGCCCGGATCTGTTGGTGACTCGGGATTTCACCGTGAGTCTCAAGAAGATGTTCAAGTGAAGGTTGAACAAGGGGAACAAGCGTCATCGGACCTCGGATCGACGATGATGCCGCTGAATGAATCAAGATCAGCGGATCAGCAGAGCGCTAGGAGGAACTCTGCTGACGGAAGAGAGGGCGATCTGGATCCAGATCCAGATCTAGAAGAAAAACCTCTACCTCCACAGGTCCCCACGGGGACCCCGACGGATCTCGACGTAAGTCGAGATCCGTCAACAAAACAAGGGAAGGCGAAAGTGGAACCGTACAGATTGGTCGGATCTCCAGTCGAACCTTCACCATATCCATCCAGGGATCTTCCAGTCTCTAGATCCGATAAGAAGAAGCCGAAGAAGAAGCTAACGCGGAAGAAGATGAAGGCTCCAGAGATTGACGACGAAGATCCGATCGGATCTAAACCTAGATCCAGATCAGGACAAGGTGGTCAGATGAAGATCTGGAGAATCTATTCTACCACAAAGAACTTCGCGAGTTCCTGGATCGAGATCCCGTGATGCGGATCCTGAGGCTGAAGCAGGTCGGAGATCCAAGAGAACCCGTATCAGCTCCGATCAAGACTGCCAACAAATTAGAAGCAGTCAAGGATTTATTACGACTGTTGAAGGAAGCAGGAATGACCACGGGAGCTTTCGATGCGGATGATGTCTTTGATCTAGATCTCAAGGTGATCCAGACTGCCACCAAGGATCTATTCTCCAAGCTCAAGATCCTCGTCGGCGAGATTCCCCAGATCACAGATCCAGTGCCATCACCTCCGGCAAGTATTACGGATCGCCAAACGTCCTCATCACATTACGCCTCGGCTGCCGAGGACGAATCAGATCTCTCATCGGAACCAAAGCGAATGTCTCTGGGACCCTCCGGTACTTCAATGCTGGAGGCGAGATCCAAGATCCAACGTCGGAATCAGCCGAGATCCGGCCGCTCAAGGACGATCCCGACCTCCGAAGACCAGATCACAGCAGCCACGACGTCAGATGCCTCATCAGGCACCTTACAGAAGTATTTCGAAGCAGCCATGAGTAGATTCCTGGCGGAACAGCGAGGGCCGATCATGGATCAAGGAGCGACGAAGATTCAGGATCCAGGATCACAAGATGTAGATATGGAATCTGTGAGATCTGAACGTAGCACATCTCGATGGGAGTATGATCCAGACGATATCGACTTCCCCACGGCTGCTCGAGCGACGGTCGCGACCGCTACGACCGGATCAGCCGGATCAACCATGATCCAGAGAGTCCGGATCTCTGCGATCTCAGATCTCAAGGAGTTCACGGGGAAGGATCAAGACGAAGATCGAGCCAGAGCGTGGATTGGCAAAGTGAAATCGGCGTTCATGCGAGATCAAGCCTCCGATGAAGAAAAATGTTTGACCTTTGCGGATCTATTGGCTGGATCCGCCAAGAATTGGTATCGGCAACTAAGCAGATCCACCCGTAATAAATGGTCGGATCTGCTTAGAGCTTTCCAAATCCAGTACTGCGGATTGGGGGTATCAGTGGCTAGACAATACTATCACGCTCGACGTCGACCAGAAGAATCTCCCCTCGATTATCTTTACCGTCTGAATGTCGCCGGATTACGCGCAAAGTTGAAGATCAAGGATGGTAATGCGAAAGATCGACGCGAACATGTGGATCACTATATCGAAACTTTGGAAGATCAAGATCTAGCTGACAGGCTGACTCTGCTACGACTATCCGACGCGGATGATCTCGAAGAAGTGCTACGAGCCCGTGAACGTGCAAAGAGCAGACAGAAGAAAGCCGCGTTCGGATCTAGCAAGTACCGGCAGAAGGCAACTAATCCAGCACCTGCAGCTACGACAAAACATGTCCGCGCGGTGCAGATCCGGACCATGGAGTCTGAATCTGAGTCTGGATCCGACGGATCGGATGGATCTGACTCGGATGGAGACAATCATCGGCGGATCTACCTGGCAGCTGAGCAGGATGTCACTCCAAAAGTGGAATCTGGTATGGAGAAGGTCGAGCAAGTACCAATCACCCACAAGTCGACAGATCAAACCCCACCGGATCATAGATCCCGGATCCAGAGCAGCGGATCCGATCGGAACCGTTGCTCGCACTGTGGATCCAAGAAGCATTCAGATCTAGGATGCTGGAGACGCCTTACTTGTCATAAGTGTGGCAAGCGAGGACATCCGGCGGATCACTGCCTCTTTGTGTGCCGGGGGTGCGGGGAATTACATGATATGGGAAAATGTCCTATGGAAGAGTTCTACAACCAGATCCGCCAATGGTTCAACCCAGCCAAACATGCAGGTATGCTTCCGGAATCTGCAGAAAAGATGTTAAACTAGGACGCTCGCCGGGTTGGAATCCGGTACGAGCCGAGCGCTCTAGATATTGCATCTATGCATTTGTGAACAAGAAATCGGTAGATCAGGGTAATAGGATCCCAGATCTACGCGATAATACATGTGATCTGAATGGAAACCGTGCTGTCGCAATCTCAAGTGTCCGCCAGGCGGACGATTACTCCAGATCCGAAGTGACCATGATGGTGGATCTCCACCCAGGAGAGATAAGGGGTTATTGGAAGCAACGGGATCCAGATCTGTGGTTCCAGCCCACAGATCAGGAGGATATACCAGTGATTCAAAAGCCAAGTCAGATCAAGGAGATCCGAAGATCCGAAGTTATGGATCTCTTGCCAGGAGAATCTCGGGGATATTGGAAACACTATGCCCCGGGAAAATGGTTCCGACAAGCCAAGATCACTGGTAAGATCAACAATGAGAGAGGGATCTTGCTCTTAGATACAGGCGCCGAAGTATCCATAGTGGATACGGCCTTTGCTCGTAAGGTTGGGTGCTATATCGATACGAGCCAGATCCAAGATTGCGTTGGGATTGGCGAAAGTGTTTACAGGACAGAAGGAAGAACCCGGATCAAGATCACTATGGCTGGATCGCTGGTTTACTTTTTCGATATTTGGGTTGGAGATCTGGCAGGTCAAGATGCCATCCTGGGTATGGATTTCATGGTACCGGCGGGGATCCGATTGGATCTGGCCTATGGATCTATAAGTTTACCTGATGAGGTGCGGATCCAGCTTAGTGGGCGTCGGCAGCTTTACAGCGACAAGGCCAGGCTGGTAACTGTAGGAGAACATATCCAGATCGAGATCGGACAATCAGTGGAACTTCGGTTACATCTCCGGATGTCAGATCACGAGAAGTTCTGGGTCACCCGGGGAGATCGTTGGGTACCCACGGTGGTAAAAGGCCTCGGGAAGAGACGGTATCTGCAGATCACCAACGTGAGCGATAAGGCGATCATATTGCAAGAAGATGTGAGAGTTGGGATCTGGCTATCGGGTGATCACATTCCCCGGATGCCAGGATTTGTCTCGGTGGGGTCACGTCGGTATATGGAATGGCAAAATCTGGCTCTGGAAGCCACGGTGGAAGGAAGATCCGAGCATGATGAGATCTTGATGGAATCCGCAGAGCCGATGGTGGATCGACCC
This sequence comes from Phytophthora palmivora, assembly GCA_008079305.1. Classification (NCBI taxonomy): domain Eukaryota; phylum Oomycota; class Peronosporomycetes; order Peronosporales; family Peronosporaceae; genus Phytophthora; species Phytophthora palmivora. The sequence continues at coordinate 4,768 of VOQZ01000159.1, read as the reverse complement.
TCCTACCCATTACCTCGTGGTATCCTGAAACGACCCGAGATCTCGCAGATACAGGTAAAACCAGTGTTGACGACCGAAGATCAAACATCAGCAGGAATAGATCCGCAGGATCGAACTCCGATCCAACCAGTAGAGACCGAGGTGATAAACCAAAATATGGATCAGGTAAAGGCGGATGATTTGGATCCAGTGACGGAGGATCAGCTGAAAGAGATCCACCCGAACAGTTATCTATCCCGATACAGGAGGCGCTCCCAGAGGATCGGAAAGATTCCCCAGATCAAAAGCCGGATCCGGAAGTACATTACCATGAAGGTAATGATCTGTATGCGGAAGATGTAGATCAAGAGATGGCGATCCTTCCAGAGATCAACCCCACCACGGATGAGGTGAAGATTGAGGATATCCAAGTTGGAGATCCAGGGATCCAGACTACGGCGGAGATCGAACGATTACGTCAGAGGATCTGGAAATATCGACATCTTCTCATCGGAAAGGGAAATGCTCTACCACCGGCCGCAAGGGGTGTGGTGTGTGATATCGATGTGGGAGACGCTAAGCCAATCGCCCAACGAGTGAGGAAGATCGCTCCTCGATTCCGCGAGAAGTTATCAGAGCTGATCAAAGGGTTATTATCAGCTAAGATGATCGGCTATTCCAGATCACCCTGGGCCTCACCGATCGTGGTGATCGTGAAGAAGAATGGGGTAGATATCAGGCTGTGTATTGATTACCGTCTGGTCAATAGTCTTACTCAACTGATGGTCTACCCTATGCCCCTGATCAACGATCTTCTAGAAGATCTGGATAAAGTCCTGTGGTATTGCTCCTTGGATATGGCCAGTGGATTCTGGGTGGTGACTATGACAGATCGAGCTCGAGCGATCTCGGCTTTCATTACCCCATTTGGGCTATTCGAATGGAATCGTATGCCGTTCGGCTTGAAGAATGCACCGCAGATCTACCAACGTCTGATCGACAACGCCCTATATGGATTCACTCGGATCCCTCCTCCCGGATCAGATCCAAGATCCACAGATGTGTTTGAAGTGGGAGAAGCCGATGATCCGGATAAGCCATCAGTGATCGGACGCAGATCGTATATCGATGACATCCTTATACCAGCGGGTAGTTGGGATCAGCTATGCAATCGAGTGGACGCCCTACTGGAGGCGTGCGATAAGTGGAATCTGTCGATCAGTGTGGTGAAGAGTTTCTGGGGTATGAATAACGTGGAATATCTGGGCCATCGCGTTTCGAAAGATGGACTGGAGGCGAATCCCAAGGATCTAGAGGCATTAACGGATCTAGCATTTCCTGGATCGCTGAGATCGATGCAATCTTTTCTGGGCAGCTTGAATTATTACAGTCGATTTATCGAAGACTATGCTATCTACGCGGCCGTGCTGTACGAATTGAGAGAGGTCGATTTCGCTGCGATGTCCAAGGATGAGGTGCGGATCCAGATCAAGCGAAGTATGGAATATAAGGAGTTGGATCAACCGGATCTGAAAGAAATCTAGGATCAGATCTGGCATTAAAGCCTGCGGAACCGTCGGATCCAGGAAGTCTAGATGGAGACCAGGCTGATCCACGATGGATTCGTGCTCATCGGGCCTTCGAGACACTCAAATCGAAGATCGCGTCTACTCCGATCCTACGTCATTTTGATCCGGGTCGGGAGGCGGTGGTGATCGTATATGCAAGTGATTGGGCGATCTCGGCAGCCCTCGTGCAAGAGTATGACCAGATCTACTATCCGGTCACCTTCGTGAGCCGAACGTTGAAGTCGAACGAGTTGAAGTATAGCCCAGTGGAGAAGGAGGTGTTGGCGCTGCTACGGATCCTGGATCTCGGATATAACATGCTGGTGGGACGCCGGATCCGGGTGCTGACTAGATACTCCACGTTGGCCTGGTTATTTAGATCGACCGGATTACAAGGGCGATTAGGCCAATGGGCGTCACTGCTATCACCGTGGACATTAGAGATTGTGAAGTGTGTTAAAGGAGAAGAAGAGATCCTAGGGGTGATTGCGGCTAGTATCACGCCCAGATCCATGGTGGATGAAGCGTTGATCCAGATCTCGCCCAAGAAAGAGCCACGACGGAAGATCCAAGCTCCGATCCCTGTGATCCAAGCGGATGAGGAGCTGTATGTTGTCAGTTTCGATGGATCAGCCCGCGTGAAGCGTGGAGGTGGCGCATACAGTGCGATCTTGTGGAAGTTGCCTGAATGGACGGTGATCCAGGCCAGATCGGCCTATGCGGAAGATCTTACCGTCAATGAAGCTGAATATCATGGGTTGTTACTATGTCTGGATCTGTTGAATACCGTGGATCGCAAACGAGTGGTGTTCTGCGGCGACTCTAATCTAGTGATCCGACAAGTCAGGGGTGAGATCGAGTGTAAGGCACCCGGTCTGACCTTACTCAAGCAAAGGCTTTAGATCGTCTGAGGGACTGGCCAGATCACGAACTGGTGCATGTGAAACGAGATTGGAACGGCAGTGCGGACAGTTTGGCTAGTGCAGCGCTACAACGACAAAGTGGAGTGAAGATCGAGTCAGATGAGGATAAGCAGGATCTGATCACGTTGAACAGATTGGATGAGGTATTGGTAGTCAAGAGGACGGATCAAGCTGCCCAGATCACGGCGGTAGTGACTCGATCAGGCTTGCGATCTACGACGCGGACGATTTCGGATCCGCGATCATTACGGGAGGAAATAGTTCGAGATCTCAGGATCGATCGGATCCGACAAGCCCAAGACGAGGAGGCGTGGATCTCGGGATTGAAGAAGTATCTGAATGGAGATCTACAAGATCTGACTCAGCAAGAAGCCAAATCATATGCTAATCTAGCAGCCGATTATGATTTGGATCACCATGATCTACTGTTCTACTGTCCCTCCACGAGACCGACGGACGCAGATCGAGATAAGCTGATGCGACTAGTGATCCCGGAAACTCTATATCAGGACATACTACATCACTACCATGTGAGCCTAGAAGGCGGACACCAAGGGATCGGTCGAACTTATCAGCGGATCCGAGAGCATTTCCACTGGAGAGGTCTGTATAAGAGTGTCCAAAGATACGTGGGTGAGTGTGTGGATTGTGAGACCGGCAAAAGTAAACCTCGGATCCAAGGAGAGTCGCCAGGTAACCTTCAGGCAACGTACCTTTCCAGATCATAGCTATGGATCACATCCCGTCGCTACCCAGATCGCACAAAGGAATACAGAATTATTGATCTTTGAAGATCTATTCACTGGATATGTGATCGCGAAAGCCAGCTCATCAAGGACCGCTCAGACTGTCGCCGAATCATACGAGGAATGTGTCTTCCGACGATTTGGGGCCAGCGAAGCGATTAGGCATGATCGTGAACCAGGGTTTATGTCCGACTTTTTCGAGCGTTTAATAAGATCTTGGGTCAACGTCAACGTGCCACGATGGCATATCGGCCCCAAGCTAACGGATCTGCAGAGCGCATGGTCCAAACTACCACTCGGGCGATTAAGATGTATGTGCAGGATCTGGATCAACGAGATTGGGACGAGTATGCCGAGAGGATCACTTTCGCGATCAACACCGCGCATGATCGGATCCGAGGAGAAACACCTTTCTATATGGTACATGGGTGGGATCCTAGATCCACATGGAAGCGGTGATCCCGGTAGGGAGTACGCGAAGACATGATCGGGATCCGCGGCGATGGAGGTATCAGATCCAGCGGTATTATCAACAGGTTCGGGAACAGGTTAATCAACGACTGCGAGAGGCGATCTCAGATCGAGCGGATCTACACAACCAGGAGATCCACCCGCATCAGATCGAGGTCGGATCTCGAGTGTGGCTATACCTAGATCGAGTAAAGGAGGGATATGCTAAGAAGTTGGCACACTTGTGGCATGGACCATTCCGGATTGTGGAGAAAGTTGGCGAACATGCGGTGAAATTGGAGATCGCCGGATCCGGATATCATATTTCCCTATTGTACACGTGAACAAGTTGAAGCTCGTGAAAGAATATCCAGATCGACCACTAATGCGACTCAATGTGGAGAGTCAAGATCGTCTGGATTTTGATGAAGATCTATTACCAGGGGATAGCTGGATTCAAGATCGCGATCCCGATGAGTATGAAGTGGAAAGGGTCACAGATATGAGATCAGGGAGAAGAACGAGATATGGGCGGATCTACCGAGAATTCCTCGTACATTGGCGAGGATACGATGATCGACTTGGGTGGATGAAGCAGATCTCAACTGTGGCGCTCTGTTGCACGAGTTCTGCGAGATCGCACGAATCATAATCGATTCGGTGTGATGCAATCTCACGAGGAATCGTGAGGGTCGCAATCAACGACAACGAAAGCTGGTTGTTGTCGTGGTGAAATCGGTTGAAGGATCTACATGAAGGATGTAGATCGGTGGAAGGGAGTATGCATATATACATGTGGAATACGATGCAATGAAAGATCAAGTCTCGAGATCCAGAGATCCTAGTGGACCAGGGTCGGTCATGACCCTATGAAGGCGGATCAAGGTGAATGGGAAGAAACAAGTCAAGATCATCGGACATATATTGGAAGATGTTATGGAAAGATATAGATCACGCACGAAGAGCTAATCACTACGATCTAGCTACTGGCGGAGTGGCTGTGCCACTTGAAGACCGAAGAAACTTGCGATCCAGGCGAGGGAGATGGCGCGCAGGGTGATCCGCAGTTGTGATCCCGATAGTGGTTGCGCCAGGGATCTGC
>VOQZ01000158.1:0-110682 GCA_008079305.1 Phytophthora palmivora | reverse complement strand
TGATCAAACCCGGGAATTTCCGTGCACGCTCAGCAAATTTGGCGTTTAACGGCGACATGCACAACACAACGTGAAGGTTGTCACGTACACAATCAGTAAAATATTGTTTGAGGTTTGTCTGACTTTCTGCTTGACCAGGTCGTTCCTTCACGAAGGAATTACGTAGATCAGCAGTCATAGCCATCATCTCGTCCTTAGCGAATAAACCAGCTACTTCTCCAGTCATGAGGATGGAGTTGATAAGTTCCAAGAAAATCTCGTTCTTGATCTCTGCATCCGTGAACAGGAACGTTGTGGACTTTCGAAGATGACCGGCAGATTTGTACAATGTACGAATATCTTCCATGAAGGAGTTGGTGTTGTATGTTTTCGTTAGAACAATTTGGAAAATTGTGGAGCCTGCCATGTACGCTGCCAAGCGTGTTAGTGACTGCTTTCCGGACCCACCAACACCAACCAGCAAAGCTGAACCTCGTGGCATCTCCAATAAACGTGAAATACGCAGTAAATGATCAAGTGCATCGTCGAAAAGCACGAGCCGCATCTGTCGCTGAGGGTAGTCAGTGTTGTATTTATCCAAAACCTCGAGTACTCGAGAGCGAACATCAGCAACCGAGCCACCAGGTTCGTAGATTTTAATGCAGCATCCGCGATTCCTCCTTCTTCGTCCTCTTCAGGATCACGGAGGAAGTTCACCATACTATACTGTTGCCGACAAAACTCCTCCAAACTATCACCGTAATGACTCTTGATAAGCTCTCTCATGTACGTGTTGAAAATGTCTTTATCCTTGTGGTTAGTCAACTTGTCACACAAACACTCGAGCACATTCGTGTTTCCACGTCAACAAGACAACTTGACCAGGATCCATCTTGGAGAGTTTACCTTGTGTGACGCGAATACCGCCGCCACTTGTAAATGTTTCAGGTGGTGTGAGTAGAATACCCTGAAACACTCGACTCACTCTCGCATGTTGAAAATGTAGTGGAATTTTGCCGGCGTCGGCAATAGTTTCGCCTTCATGAAGTTCCACAAATCAATCGTAGCACGAGTAAGTTTGTTCACAACGGAGAGTGTGTCTTTGCTGTAAGTTTCTGCATCGAATCGTCCAGCAAGCATTTGTCCATAGATATCGTCGATAGACGTCAACGAGGGTAGAATCAAGTTGAACAAGTAGAATTGACGCTTCAAGCGATTAGGAATGTCATTGCGACCTCCTCCCGGGTGACCCATAGCACCAACGTATTGCAGGTCCTCGCAGACTTTAAAGTCGCCACGTCGGTCCTTAGAAAGGAAGCAGAAGCCACTTAATTCAATGATCATACGCACAATTTCGAGCGTAGGTTGGTCGCCCCACGCGTTAACAAGCGGCATACTGAGATCATCCAGAAAAACAGTCATCTTTTTTCCTCCTGGAGGCCCGAAGCTCTTACCACCTCGCTTGTCCAATTCACTTTCGACGGCATTTTGAAACATAAAGGGCGTTGTGCACTTGAAAAGTTCACACGCTTGATCATCATAATGTCTGGACTGAGATCGTTGAAAAACATGAGTGCTGACGAAGTCTTGGCAGTACCAGGTCCACCCACCATTAGTACAGGTTTTCTTTGCTTGTGTAGATTTTCAATGAGATAAAGTGTTCGAACGGAATCCATGGTTGGCACCAACAAGTTGGAAAAGTCGAGTTGTTTGGAGCCCTTGGGGTATTCCCACTTCGCAGGTCGCCAGACTTTCCACTCCCAGCTCTGCGGATCGACAAAATACTCGTACACAGTCTGACCAGGTTCACATTTGGGAAGAAGCGCGTTATCATCATATTGTCGAAGCCACTCGTCGAACTTGACACGATCTTCCTGTTCTAAGAGCGAGCCAAGTGACCAGCAAATGCAGTACAGGTACAACTTCTCGAGTTGAATAGCCAATTTAGCGGGGTCTTCAGACAACGTCGTGCCATGGTCACCCAGGATCAACCCCGTCATTAAATTATACAAGCGAGACGCCTGACCAACACGAGATACAGTCATGACTCCTTCTGTGTTGCGATTTAAGTAGTCAAAGCAATGACCGGGATTGATCGGGTTGTTTTCGCCCATATATTTCATGAACAAGTCACGAAGAACTTGCTGGTGAGTTTGTGGACGTTTGCGAATCCATGCTTCCACAACAGGAGCCCAGTCAAGGTCAGTATCACTAATGAATACGATACCGGCTCGGACACAGTAGCGGGGCTAGCATTAACCAACGTTTCGACTTCAAACATAAGCTTCACATTATCGGTCATCGGCATACGATCACCGTTTGCTAATGTCAAAATCTTGTTGTCATCGAGCACAGTATTGAGATCTTCAATCCAAATTGCATCTACGGGGCCATCACAAGTCATCCACATGATGAACTTGTTGGCCTTGTTGTTGTATTTCGCCCACATTGCAGCAAACACACCCGTTGTCCATTCTCCAGACATCGGATCCACTTCACCGTACATTTCTGCTGCACGAATAGCTTTTGGATTTAACTTTGACTGCTTGTGCACGATATTGGTCGTGAGTGTGAGAGCCTGCATTAAAACATCAAAGATTTTCGTCTTGCCACCACCTGTAGGCCCGACAAGCATAATACCATGACGTACGAGCTGCGTTTCGTAGAGCTGAATGACTTTGTTGAACCAACCGGGATGATCAACAATCCCTTGCTTCTCAATTTCAGCCTGTAAAGCGACTGTAAGCTCCGGATAGGATCCTTTTGGTGGGAACTGAACCGTAGGAAACAAGTCTGCCAGTAGTGACAAGAACAACGGCACATCTTGAGCTACTAGTTTGGACAAATTCATATCTCGTAGAGTCTGGTACAGCAGCTTGGACTCCAAATCATTTCGGTTGTCACGCTTAATCTTACCAGCACTTCGCAGTACTGCAAGAATATTTCGCAGACCCCAATCATAGTGCTTTTGCGCAGACAACTGCTCCTTACATGTGTTATACAGGATGAAGAACTTTTTGGCGAGGTCTTGGTACTCGGAGTACCCAACAGAACATAGTTTTACCTTCATAATGATCTCAAAATCAGGAACCATCATAGCCACACCTCGAAACAAAGCTTTTAAGTTTTCAGGAAGTTCTTGACGACCAGCATAACCTGGATTCATCGTAATGAAGTAGCCGCAGACCTGAGTGAGTAGAATATTTTGAGGATCTCCAGGGAACTGGAAGTACTTCGTTCCGGTTTTCTTGGCATTCTGGATGGCAAGTACCTGCTGAGCAACCACAGACAACACAGGAAGTTGAATACGATTAAACTCATCAAAACAGCCCCACAGGCCGCCCTGACATAGACCCTTAAAAATCTTAGCACAATCCGTGTACTTCTGCTGATCTGTACAATTGGTTACCACCACGTAGATACCAAGTGTACGACCAAGATCTTTCACTGTCTCCGTTTTCCCTGTTCCTGCAGGACCAGCAGGTGCACCACCAAAGTACATTCCCAGAGCTTGAGCCAACGTAATGTAGCATCGATCTGTAAGTGGCGTGACCACCAAACGCTCTTTTGATCCCAAATACTCGAACTGGTAGTTAAAGTCGACATCAGTGATTGAGATAACACATGCTCCATCAGCATTAAATTCGTCAGCATTGCCTGGTCTCCAGTAGAATCGTGCTTGTTTCAGCCACTCGAAGTCGTTTGGATCAGAAATCTTCTTCTGCTTGTACAGCGTAGCAAGATCTGTCATCACATCACGCTGATGGACATGAATCGTCACTAATGTCTCGATTTTTATTCGGTTCTCCTTGGAACCAAGATCACCCAGACACCAGTTTGAAAGCTCTGTAAGCACCATAGCTTGTTTTGTACTAGTATCCTTCATGATGTTCTTCTTTGCACGACACTGCTCAAGTGCCGTCTGGATATCCGTTGTCCACATCATCTGAATACCCAATAGAGCAAACTGTGCCACGTATCGGTCAACAAATTCGCGCAAACGCTTTAAATCGTTGCCCACGACGCCGATATCCACAGCACTTTGGCGGCAAATGTCTTTCATTGTGATCTGCATTCCACGAAGCAAAGTGGCCAACCAGTCCTCAATGTTGCCCTGTGCTTTGACTATTTGTGAAAAACGCACTTCCTCGACACCCGATACCATCGTGTGTATCAATGTTTTGTCTTTTTTGTCATGATATACTCGCTCGATCGAATCGAACACTTTCTCGTAGTGTTCGTTCATACTTAGTGGATCACTTCCTTGCGATAAAATCATGAGCAAACCAGGATTCGAGACGAAATAGAATCGCGGGAACTTGTTACGCTTCTGCTCCAAATATCCCTCAAGACTCTTCTGGCATTTCTCCAACTCCGAGTACATCGTCGGTAGACACGATTTTAGCAGCTCACTGGAACAACAGGCCACCACATTCTTGATTTCTTCTGACTTGGACATGATCTTGGCCCAATCCTTGTCGACTTTCTGGAATTTTTTAGCTTCCACAGGCATTTGCTTTGCGATATCACCACCCGTAAACACAGATTCAAGAGAACACCACAGCATTTGAACTTTGATCCACCGTTCTAGAGTCTCGGAAGTATCGGATAATTGCTCGAGTTTTCCTTGTGCTACATCTTTAAACGGAATCACATGACGCATCGACAACATCGTTTGTAGGTTCATCTGTGTTTCCTCTAACTCTTCCACCACCGGCACTACTGCTTTCAAAATCGGCACATTACGGCTTTTCCAATCTTGAAATTGGAACTCTTCAGTCTCCCACCGAGCAGAAATCTCTCCAAGTTGAATTTCAATCTTGAGCTGCTTGTCAGCACCGTCCGTAACTTCTTCGATTTCAGACTTATAGTCAACGATATTGGCGTCCATCAGTGCTTGTAGTTTAAAATCTGGTGCTGTCACATCGAGTTGCGTCTTTGTAATGGCCATAACAGCTTCCCAGTGCCGAGGTTTGATAGACTCCTTGCTCAACTCCTGAAGAAGAGGAAGAACGTCCGTGAAATCATCAATCATTTTCTTTAAATCCGTGTACGCTTCCCATTCACGCAATTTTCCAGGCATCTTTTTGCAACGAAGAGAGAATGCATCTACCTTTTCAGTCATGGATTGCACTCGTTCAGCAACTGAGAGCCACGGAATTTGTTTCCACTCTTCGATCGTACTCAAGACATCCGTATAAAGGCCAAATAATTTATCCTGAAGCTGTAGTTCCTTTTTCGTCATCTCCAATTCAGGATACGTTGTCTTCGGAAGAGCAAAGAGCTCTTCTCCCGATAAATACAACTCATGCTTACGTTCACGGATTTTGTACTCCTCTTTATACCGGTTGAGTCTCTCTACAGCTTCCACTGGCGGAATTCCAATGACCATGGGGCCATTAGCAAGATAATCTTCACGAAAATGTTTGACATCGACAATCAACTCTTTGATATCACGGAGTAGTCCTCTCTTAAAACCTGCTTGGGTCTTACTTAGCTCATCTGTGCGAGTTTCAGCGTGGTGAATCAACTTGCGCCAATTGCTACGCAAAACAGACTTTTGGTCCATTTCTTCCTTTTCCATGAAGCCGTCAGGTAGATAGTACTCTAACATTTCGTACATATCCAACACCGGGTTAATTTCCATGTTGATTCCGCTTTCTCGAGCACGCACTTCTTTCAGTAAATTCATCACAAAGCGCAAAGAGTCCAAGTCTACCACCTTACGATTCAGTTTGCCCATAGTTGAACGAAAGTACTCCGTTAGTGACTCCATCTTTCGCCTTGCTTGGTTGTGCAAGTTGTCCGAGAATTTCAGCTTCCACTGCGAGTTTTCGTGCTTGAGCTGCAGTTTAATATTACGTGTATTCAACGAGAGAGCGCCGATGTTGTGGATAGGAGTCAAGCTCGAAATCTCTTCGTCAATCTCAACAAATGACTTCAGCTTCTTCTCAAAATCTTGTAACTCGGGGTTCTTCTTAAGAAAGTTCTCGTACGAGACATCTTTCTGCTCCATCCAGAGCCACTCGTACTTTTTGAAGGATCCTAAATACTCGGTCACATTGTTGCGTAGACCTTGGACGCTTCCTGTGAGTAATAGCACAACACGCACAATCTCGATGTCCTTTGTGATTCGATCGAAGAATGTAATTTTGCCTGCGTTGGGATGTCCACTAGCATTTCCGTTGCTATCACTGCCATTTATGTTTGAATTGAATGCGGCAGATAGATCACTTTGACCCCAATCCAGGAGTTCTTTCGAGCAGCTGAGAATGGTTTGTGCAGCTTTATTGATGGCAAGTTGGATCTCATCAAGTGACGGATGCAGCTGGACGTTGGGCACACTGAGCTGCACGTCCACTTCGAAGAATGGACGCTCGATTGTAAATACTGCCGAAGTTACTCGAGAGGCTACACGCTTTTTGATAGTGTTGAGAGAATTCTTGGTGCAGTGTAGCAGTGCCTGGTACATGAAATGATTATAGTGCTTTTTCAGCTTCATTGCTTCGTCATTGGAAACACCTTCGATGTGCGAATCCAACGGATACTGTATGATGATCTTCAACAAGTCTTCCACTGCATTCTCGATCTCAACATTCTTGCCTTGTAGCAGAGCTCCTGCTCGCTTGATATTTGAGCTTTGCATTGTCACGAATTCATCAAGAGAAAATGACTGGTCCACTGGGAGATCCACCAGCATGGTTTTTGATACTATACGCATGTTCTTCTCGATACGGTTCTCGATGATATCGTTGATATTAGTCACTAGCTCTTCCAAATGTTGCAGTCCTGAATGGATGTGGTTGCGATAAGCTTCAATGTTCATACTCGTCCAAGTCAACGTGATCATGCCCGGACGTAGTTTGAACTCCATATCGTTGAAATGAGGTCGCAGAAGCATGGCTGTGACTGGAATCACTTTGGTAACGATACGATCATACTCCGCAAGAGCATACTGGAGCTCGTTGTAGTAATTCTTAAACTTGTCTTCCTGAAGGAGTACAATCTTTGCCGCCTCTGGAATTTCGATTCCCATGCGATCCAAACACTTTGCCTCACGTAAAAGCTGCAGAATTTCAGGATCGAAGTTCACATATAGCTTATTGTCTTCAGGATGACGGATAATCAGTGTGGCCTGCAGTCCAGCCTTCGCTGTGTCGATGTACTGCACCCACGCTTGATACCAAATGTACTCGAATGCAACCAATGTACGTGCCACCTTGTTGTACATACGAATAATACGTTTTGCATCCTTGCTGGCCAATACATTCTGGTTGGACTCGAACTTCTTCATGGGTTCTTCGATTCGCTTGAGGAGATGTCTCGACCATGTGATGTTGCCTGCGACCGGAGGCAAGTTGCGTGGGTATGGAGGATTTTGTTTGTATTTTTCATACTGCTGAAGAACATGCTCCAGTTCTAGTCCATAGTTCTGGAAAATCACGTTAAACTTGGAGTCCAAATCTGACTTGAGGTTCTCTCGTTGCAATATCGTTTGGAACTTGCGGAGTAGATTCAGTGAGTGCTCGATAGATGTGATGTTTTCAAAGGAATCGTTGATAAACTTTTGTAGTAAACCTTCCAGGTCAGAGATTCTGACGTTAAACTCGACGTAGTCGCGGTCAAACCGATTATTCTTGTAGTCCAGCAAATCGTGGTTGCGGTATTGGAACTCGCGAATGATCGAGCTAAACTTCGCGATCAGATCCTCCATGCCTTCAAGGCGATGTTGTCCCAGCGACGAGAACTGATGAATTGTCGTGAACATGTCAATTAACTTCATGACACGTCGACAAAAGAGATCAAATTTCCCGAAGATTTTCATCTCATTGAACTCGAACTGTTTACCCTTCGGTGTAGCAAATAACTTGTCTTTAGTGACGCGATATTGCTGCTGATAAGCTTCGTTTAGCTTCAGACATGAATCCAGGTGTCGTACAAGTTCCTCGGGATCTTTATCCCACATCACTTCATACGTCTCGCCTCCAGTCACACAGTGCTTGCAATTAGTGATCATCTGGTTGGTAATCTTCGTGAACAAGTTCGCCATTCGTTCGGTTGTATTGTAGTATCTCGCAATCGAGTGGATCATCTTGATCGAGTTCATCAGCGCCGGTAGTGTGTCGATAATGGAACTAGGTGTGCCATTGTACAGTGGAATAATAAACTTTTCCAGTGTGAACAAATACTTGACATTGTCCTTGGCCTCGTTGGCTGCTTCAGTGATCCCAATATCAATCTGCTTCCATCGTCGGAGCAGAGTCTGAATACGTTGCTTCGTATCATCATTAACACTCTTGGTCGTTCGACTGAGCACAGCAAAAACATCTTTATACTCGTTCATCTTGAGCTGTTCAGTGATACTCGTCAGTCGCTGCATTCGACGTCGCCAGTACTCGAGTTCTCCCATGGGGCCATCGTCATCAATTGTCTGCTCATTGTTTCCTTTTCCGTCATTCGTTGTGTTGGTCTCCAAGTACGTCGAGATGACATCGCACCACTCCTTGAGTACTTCTTCATAATGTTGAATGAGCTTTGGCGAATCTGCAATTTGCAATGCCCTCGTTCCATTAGCATGCCCAGCATTATTCACCGTCTCAGCAATGATACTTCGATCCGGTCTTCTCAACTCCAGACCACTGTCCATACTGTTAAGTGCTTCTTTAAGATCATTAGCGAACTTTTCGGATTCCGTCATGAACTCGTTCTTCAAGTCGACATCTGCTTTTCCCCACTCATCCTTGGCCTTTAAAAGCGGTGAAAACAATGAACTGATGGTCGTCTCGAGATCTCGAAGAATGTTTGGCGCCAATTCACCAAAGCAAATGGCATTGTCACTGGCCTTTTGAACGTCCACGGGTTTTCCATCGGCAGTAGTTCTTAGAAAGAAACAACATTTCGCTCGTATTGGGATAGAATTCCCCAACGAGACACAAAGTTTACTATTGTTATTGCTAACTACAGAGTCCGAAGCAGTAGTTGATGCTCCTCCATTTTCGACGACAGTCTGAAAGTGCACAAACACTTTGCACGCATCTTTTCCACTGAGTAACTCGTCAAAGAGTTTTCGAGTATTTCCAGATGCCAGGAACTCGTTCACCTCGGCTTGAGTCACATTGGGTTCGAAGGACTCCACGATGCGCTGGCTCACCCATTGCATCCGAGGAGTCGACATGATGAACTAGTCGAGTCGTTATCCCCACTATGACGATTCTTAACTGGGAAGAAGACGCTTCCTGGATCATGAGACTCTTCATTCAAGATCTACACGAAACCTACGCCTTATCAACAACGCACAAGACCATTTTAGTGATGAATTTTCGGGTAGAAGAGAACTGTTGGTACTTTTTCGAAAATTGTATTGTTTGTGGTGGAGCACCACTATCAATTACGTGCCAATGACACCGAGGCGTGATCAGGATGAACGGCTCACAAAGGAGGTAACGGGTGGTATTTCTCGAGCCAGGCGTAGTAATTCTTGTAGACCTTGTAGAGATCGTCGTCATATTTGACACCCATGTCTTGGAACTTCTTGAAAACGCCGTCCGAGTCAAACCCACTGGCCTTCCACTTCGCAAACAGGTTGTTCGCGAAGGTTTCGTCCACCAAGGTCCTGTCAATCCGCGTTCTATCGAACAGGAATTTGATGGGAGTCAACTTCTCGGTCCCCTCCTTCGGGTGATGGATCCGCAACCAGGCAGCATATCTTGTGTAGACGTTATACAACGGATTTCCGGAAGTGATACGCATGGCCTTAAACTGGTCCCGTACTTTGATCATGTCAAAGTTATTGCGTTTCCATCTTCCAAACAAGTTGTTCGCGTATGTGGGGTCCTTGGCTGCTTTGCTGATCTTGGCCTCGTCGAACATATTCTTCATACCCAAATCTTGTCCTAGTGGGTGATGTTTCTCGAGCCACGCGAGATAATTCAGATAGAGTTTATACACCTTATCGTCTGTTTCAAGTTTATGCATTTCTCGCAACTTCTTGAAAGCCCCATCCGAGTCCACTCCATTACGTTTCCATCTCCGGAACAACGTTTTAGCGTAGCTGGCGTCCCCTATCGCCTGCTCGATCTTCTTCGCTTTAAACATGTTTGCACCGGATAACCTTTCCTCCTCCTCGCCATTCACTCCCCCTCGCAGAAACCTTTTTCCATCACCGTTGTTGAGACGCACGGCGGACAAGCCCGTATCAATGGCTGCCATATTGGAGACCTCCGTGGACTCGGCAACGGTCACAGTTGGTAGTGCATTCCCGCTAGCGAACAGGGTGAGCACACCTGCTGCCAGAAGGATGGATGACAGACGCATTATCGATGTCTACCACCAAGGATAGCCTACTAGAATGTATCTGTTGTTTGGGAGGGAGGATTGCAGAATGAAATTTGAGGAAGGGGCCGATTTGTGGTTGCTGAAAATCGCATCCACGATGCGCAAAGCATTAGCGCATGCTTCCAAAGCATACGATTTAAAACGCTCTGCACAGTGTTAATAACTGCGATATGACCATCGCTATGTGTTCCCCAAACTGTTCTAGAAAAGGGTTTGCAGTACTCGCAGCACATTTATCTGAATTACTCTATTCATCCCCAATCCTGCATTTATCTCGTAACTTGATAATAGTAAAGTTGAGACAATTATTAGCTGCCCCAGTGTACTGAATTCCTTCGCGTGTTTTCATGTTCTGAAATGGATTACGGATTGATGTTCAATTGTCAGATTTTGCCATCCCACTGAAAACTAATTCAGAACATTGATTTCGAGTCTGTATGTATAATACGTGATGGTATTATACGTACAGTATACAGTGCCGGCCAAAAGTATAAGAACGACGGTTATCTTTCAATTTTGACGACTAGAATTGCTTTCTGACTCTGAAAACTGTACACGGTACGTGTAAGTACAGTTTACGTGTAAGCATGATGAAAAGAGGAGGTTCAAGTCGATCTCAAAGCAATCCCATCTGGTTTAGCACTGTAGCCATCCTCGATTTATGTGCACAAATACACCCTACCATATCTGTTGATCGTGGTTTTAATCTCTGCAACGAAAAACAGCAAAAATCAAAATATCCCTACGAAGTTGAATAATCTTCCCCCTCCGCGCATAGCTAGTTACTGTTATGTAAAGTGTGTACCAAGGTGTTCGTGAACCAATTCCGTACCGCATATATAGTCATATGTACGCAAAAAATCATTGACTTGTGTATTTTATGTGCTTGAAATACTTACGTGGAAAGGACTTTAAATAACGATATGTATGGACTGTACTTTCTTGCACCTGTATCCCCAGAGGTGAAGTAGGCTTCAATTTTGCGATAACCGAGTTGCAACTGTCAGCCCACCTTTAGGATAAGCTCGGGAGATCGTATTGACAGCGGTAAACAGTACGGCCTCCACAACCAGACGTTGTAGCAATGCCAGGGCCAGTTATTTTCATCCTGGCATGAGAGCTAATAGTGAATACATCACACAAAGACTTAGGCTCGGTCTTACATCTCACCACAAGAGCGGGACGGGATGTGGGACGATCTCGCCGGCTCCACGACCTCCGTCCGTCTTTGGCAAAAGACGATACAGCCACAGTCGGAAGAAGCTTGGATGGAGACGAAAGGGCAGGAAGAGGGGGCTTACTGTTGCTGGCGCTGTTGCCACGCCCACGAGCCGCACGGAAGGTGTGAGCAAAGCTCAAGTGGGATCGAGAGCTTAACCTGCTGCTGGCGGAAAGCCAATTTGATGCGTGCTATCGGATGCCTGCCTTGGCTTTCATGCGATTGAAGACCTCCGTTGCTCCATTGCTGCTGCGGTCGCCTCATGCCTGGGTGAGGCGGGGCTGGATCGCCTGTGACAATGCAATGCAGATCTTCAACTCGCTTGACATATTCACAGTTCAGCAGTCTATTGCCATTCATTGTTTTTCTAGTTATCACGTCCACTCAAAATGCAGGCAACTGCTTGCCATTCATTGGTTTCCTAGTTATTGCGTCCATTCAATATGTTCTTGTGATAATGGCCTTCTATTTGAGTTTTATAGTCGTCCATTCAATATGTTGGCAACAGCGTCACAATTTTTGTGTATTTTGATCCCGTGCCACACAACGTCCCAGCGAGACAAGAGGGGGTGTCCCTAATGCGTCCCACGTCGTCCCGCAATAAAGACCAATGATTGGTCCCATCCCGCATCCCGCGAGATGTAAGACCGAGCCTTAGCGATGATTAGCTTCAAAATACCGGTACACTACCATTCGATTTATTCGGTTGCACTATTACCATAAATTTATGATCAAACTTGTTAATTGGTGTGTATCGTTCTGCTTTTTCGTCGACTCGAATTTTGATGTTGGTACGTTGGATCTTCACTGTCGGAAGAGGATCAATAGAGGTCGAGAGTTCAGCCAATACAGGAAGCTACGTGATGAGAGGAACCAAAGCTGTCAGACGCAAGTCACTGTGCCAAGCGCGATAGTACTCCAACTCGCCACCGCAGACACAACAACAACGATGGTCTTCCGCTACTTTACAATACACCACAATTTAAGCCTGTCTATTATGGATGTTCTGTGTTCGGATGCCTGCCATTACAATCTCCCGAATGTATCATATCGTCTGGATGTTTAGCTATCGGAGTCCGATAAGTTCAACAGCCAGACACAATAACAAAGTGTACAGAAGTCAATTTAGCCACATTTCTTATTGTGAAAACTTTCGGTATCCACTGAACCATCAGGATGTTCGTATTACGAACACCGTAGTGTGGTTTACGAAGTTCGTAAACCCATATTACGGAGAATACGGATAGCGCGCCTTTTTTGTTTTTGCTTATCACAGTGAACAAACATACAAAAATGAAGTTATTTTGTCACCAACGTCTATGGGAAGATACAGTCTACAGTAGAGGCGCAAATTACGAAAAGTTGGTACTATTATAGCACTTGGCACAGATCTGTCGACTTCTACACACCCACGAAGGAGTCGTTGTTGTATCCTTGGTGACCGACGGACTAGGGCGATCTCGAGCTCATGAAGGATCGTTGTTGTGCCCGCGGTCTGTGGCGGATTAATTCATTAGCGCTTGGACGCCGTGAGCTTGGACGCAGTGACTAGGCTGTAGCAGAGCTTGGACAGCTCTACTTCGCCTGCTGCGATTTAATAGCATCAAGCTATTTAGTCAGTCAAACTGTAGTCGAGGAGCGTTGGCTCCCCTTGTCACAACGCTTGCTGTTTGAATTAAACTCTCGATTCTATGGATCCTCTTCCAACAGATAATGAGAGCCCACCGCACCTACAACAAAAACCGTGTCAACGAAAGTAAAACGATACAATTCGGCTCATTTTTTTTCTAGAGCTGTACATCAATGTCTTTGTTTCCTCTCAAGATTAACTTCTCCATTTGAGGCGCACACACTAATTAATGGTCCGAGTTATTCTGTAACAGCCCTCGAACGGATGTATTGCTGTAACGTTTGGCAATATAGGCTGTTCTGTGCAATCAATGCACATCCAAGCCGTAAAACTGGCTCTCAAATAATTTCGGTCGTCATGTTGATTTAAGCGTCTTCAAGACGACGTCTGTACATGTGAATGTATTCCATTCACATGTACATGAATCCTCTTTATGCTGAATAAATTATATACACAGGGTATCACTATCTAGGATGGTACCATTTAGGCCTTGCTGGTAAAGTCTTGCTGTGTAAGAGAGGAATTCCGCTATTTCCGGAGTTTCATTCGTTTTCCGTAAGATGTCAGCCACCAAGTCCAGTCCCCACACAATCTCGCCTTTTGTCGGTTGGTTCTAGTAGCAGCAGTGATTCAATTGTTTGATTATTGTTTTTTAGCCTTCGTCGCGACGCGTTAACGACCGAAGAGACTTGGGCTAACCAGCGGGGAAATCTGAAAGTTTGGGGCGAACACGAACCCACAACCATCACTTGGCACTCCATACATACCTGTGGGCCTTCCTCTGCGACCAATTTGTAGCCATTAGTGGAGACTTTGGACTGAGTGTTTCGCCACGACGGATTGTTTCTTCTGGCTCAAAAACTAGAGGACCTCTGACACTTATGCATAATTTACTTCTAAGAGTCTAATACATGTACGTATAGGTAATGAATCTGTGCACAAGTTGTAGATCTACAACGGCACAATAACGCACTGTACTGTGGGTAGTCGACCTTTTAGTACCTGGGGACATTTTCCACCCCCACGAAAGACGTCAATGTTGCCTATCCGAGTACTAATGCTGGAGAATCAACCAGCTATCGCCTAGCAACCCGAGGGCACTAAACGACACTAAATCTTACGGCCTTTGTCGACAGAATGCCGGATGTCGGTCTTGCCAGGAAAAGAGGTAGTGTCAGGAGCAGGATGATTTTGGACGCGTTCTGGTCACGATTCACAGTCATACCAAAACAGTCATTGTGTCGACAATGGGGTACAATGTAAATCTTGACGCGACGAACGACCTCGTCCTTGCACTTGCGTAAAGCGAACTGATACGTCAGCTCTCGGTGGCTGTCTGCATGCAGTTTAACACTGTAATAGAGTCGACCGTGCAATAGTGTTTCAACTCTTTCTCCAACTTCTTGAGACCAGGCAGGTCGGTCTTCTTTTTGCGCTTGCACCGCATGGAAGACCTCGTTGACCTCAGACTACAGTAAACACAGACCTTGAGATATTAGTGAACTGTTAGACCTTAAGATTGTTGGTATATGTACTGTCACAACTTCTGTCGAGTAAGTCGTAGCTGGGAAATTCAAGGAAGAAGAGATCGAAAGCCTTGTGCTCATGAGTGGATAGTGGCTCTCTCCAAAAAAATAAATGTTGGAGGATGTTCTCTTAGATACTACTGGATGATGTTCGACAACAGTCGAACACTTCGATTAACTAAGGTTAAATCTACAGACTAATAACCATCTGAAATGACAGTGCTCAGTTTCGATTGGATCCTAATTGTTGGATAATTATGATCCAATCAAATTGAGTAATTATCATCCAATCAAGTACAAGGTACAATATCATTCACCAAGCACCCCCTGTAGCAATGGACCCGACGGCGTTAGTTAGAGAGTCAACTGCGCGTGTAGTCCAGCGTGCTAACCACGTGAAAATCGACACTGCGGCGGTAGATCGACTGGCAATCAAATTGGTACGGCTTGCCTTTGACACTATTTTTACTAAAAATAATTGACAAAATTCTATTATTTGATGAAAGGGTGACAAATTGAAAAGTGACGAACAGAATTTGGTGACTTGGGACAGTGGAGACTTTCACTACTTTGAGGACGTCGAGCAGGACGGTCCTCTAACGTGTCAATATGTTTTCGTGCTGGATGCGCTCAATTTCTGTTTCTGGCCCACGGAAAAGTAGGAACTATTCCATTGAAAAAGTGTAGAATTCTTGTCATTGATGCTTGTTTGTGAATCGCAGCATGGAGTACGAGCATTTGGCGAGGGGATTGAAAACAGCGTTAATGAACGATCCACATGCACTGGATGCCAAGAACTTAGTGACAGTGACCAATGAGACGGTGGAATCTTGGTTCCATCCGTTTACACCACCGCAGCTGGATGAACGGCGACGTAAGGTTCAAGAAGTGGGTCAAGTGTTGCAGCATTTTTTCAATGGACAAGCGCTGAACTTGATCAAACAAGCAAATTTCTCAGCCGTGGAGGCAATTCGACTGGTGCTTGCGAATTTTCCAGGTATAATGTTTTGGAGTCACGTGTTGTGTTGATCGCTAATGTCACAATGTGAAGGATTTCGCGACCACGCTGTGTATAAGGGCGAGCAGGTGCACTTCTACAAGCGTGCACAAATTTTGGTTGGTGACGTATGGGCTGCTTATGGCCGTCGAATCTCTGGAATTGCATCTTTTCACGACATTGGCAAATTGACAATGTTTGGTAAGATACCAGCTTGATTGTGTCTATATGTTACATGCTTACCATGTACCCGTCATCTTACAGCTGATTACCGCGTTCCCCAAGTCCTCCGGCCTGAAGGCGTGATGGTCTATTCCTCGGAGCTTGCTCAACTTGTTGACCATAAAGCTGAAATTCCGGCTGGGAGTGAGGTGCGTTCGCTACATTTCCAATGCGCTTCATTACACAGATATTTATGCAAACGGTCTGCATCTTGAAAACCAATCACGCAGATGGAACTCGAAGTTCGCGCTGCAACTATTCAAGCAGTTGAAATGATCCACAAGAAAATGGTTAGCCAAGGCCATCGCCTCGAGGTGATAGAACTGGATTGGCTGCTTTGGCAAATTGGCGAAGACAGAAAAGAAGAACTGCTGCCACACCACCGCACGTGGAGCATTTATTACTAACTTTTCAAGTGATTGGTGAAACTATCCTTGCAGCATCTTCATCGACACAGCGTAGTTGAGGTGTGGCTGTCATTTCCAACGTTGATGTTCGGATAGAGCGTACAAACACCTACATGGGTTAGTAATAGATGCAGAGATCTGAAGTATGTTGGTCATTGTGATACTCACATTTCTGCCAAACGCGATGCAGACGAAATAAGAATCACTTCTAGAGCATACCCACCCAGTTGGTTTGAAGAGACCTAATATTTCTGCCTAACTTTAAACTTGGTGAAAAGCACAATCAATCAAATGCAATCAGCATCCCGAAGAGCATCTAGATCTAATAGTTCCGATAGAAAGAAACTAGTTCGCGAAGAGTAGATCATTTGACGCTCTTTCAAAAGGAAGGGTGAACGCGTCTCTTGCAGGCCTGATATTGCCAGTCATAAGGTATCAAGTCGATGTTGTTGATCAGGTGATGGCCAGACTGAACATTAAAACTACAGACAACAGCCTAACTTAACTCCGGTCTATTTTACTTTGTACTGGTCTCACCATTATTCTGTGTTTAGGATCAAACACCACAAAGCATGGTTAATAGAGAAGTCAAGGATGTTGCATCCTAGGCGCATTTTTTGGAGAAGACAAATACTTCCTTGTACTTTATACTCCATTATAAACTCTAAACCAACACGAAAGTACTGTAGTGAGGCGACGGCCTTCAAGACCTGACCACACACTGGGTTGGTGACCGAGGACGGTCCTAGCTATAGCTGGCGTAGGGTAAGACTCAGAGGTGGGGAGACTCGAGGTAGATGACTAGGGTCTCACCTACTTCATTCTGAATGTTGCAGACTACAATACAAGCAAGAGTTCTAACGAAGCACCAGCTTCCCTCGCGACTGTGTTCATTCGGATTCTACTACAAGTGTCTGCTTCAAGAATAAGCTAAATTGTGTACGGAATAAGCCAACCGGACAGATTGCATTCATCGACGTGTACTGCTTATTTTCGGTTATCTTCGGCTTCCTCAATCTATTGACAAGCAGCCGAAGATAGCGTATACTCGAGGTAACTGCGAATTCGTTGTTAGTAAGACTGGGATGATTGAGCAGAAAAAAATTACTTCGGAATACGCCGTGATTGGATACAATTAGCAGCCGGCCCGCGACATTCTTCGCAGTCGAAAAACAGCCTACCAAGGGAGAAAGCAGGTCTGTTCACGTGAAATGAAGATGCGTTGCTTGTTTAATGCTGATTGTGATTTTTGTGTAGCAGGTAGAACTTCTTGAAGCGCAAGATCATGCAAACCAGCTGACAAGAAGCCACTAGCTGCGTTGGAAGCCTGGTCCTAACTTAATCGCAAGTAGGTACTGTGTTGTTGTTTGCGTTTCATTGATTGACCTTGTGGTAAGTCTTCAGATGACTCGGATTCGCTGTTTGATGTGTGAAGAGTTACAAATATGGACGAGTTTGGGAATACTACGCACGTTTCGCAGCAATGCATGAAGGTATTGATCTAATATATGCAGTTGTTATGGCTGAGACTACCCTTTGAAGACCAGTTTGTTCAGTGTAAATGTCACGTCACGCTTACCTTTACTTAGTGCGCCCCACGCTCGGACGATACCAGACACAGATCCAGTCAATGCACGCCTTCGTTTTCCTGAGTCACTGCGATTATCCTCGATGAAGCTTAGAATCCGAGTTTGAACCATCCGAGCAAATTTAGTGAGGGCTTGACTACTCCGTACATCAGATGTCTCACTTGTTGCAGCTATCTCCACTGGCAACGTTGACAAGTCAACAAATTCACCTACGACCTGCATCGCTGATTGGACTTCTTTGTACACTCGGTTCCTCGGCGAGTATCGTGCGTATGCAAGACCATCGTGTACATAGCGAACGATGAGATCTTGAAGTTTAATACCCTTCACCGAATCAAAGTCACTAGGCCAGCTGCGATACTTTTGCGGGGGCACTCGAACGTGGAGTACTAGGATACCGAGAAGTCATGAACGAACTTCAAGACATCAAACCGTTGCTCCATCGAGTGTTGGACAGACAATACGAACAGCAGCATCATGATCTTGCGTGCCCACTACCAAATCTGGAAGTCTCTTCACTAGCTTCTTCAACCAATATGGTGCAAACAGTAGTTCATAGAGTGAGTCCTCTAGACACAATGACATCCCAAGGTACTGCTCACTCAGTTCACGCTCGCTCATGTTGGATTTTATAAATCTAATAGGGAGCGAGAGGATATTGTCCAGCACAAATTGTTTCCGGATAACACGACCCCAATCTTTCAGTTCACTAGTACTTGGTACGCGAAGGCGCATTGCCTTCGCAGGTGATGTTGACGTGGATAACATGGTCGGGTGCCAACATAAGTGTCTCGTCCAGATACATCAACACAGTAGCAGCCATACAATCTGTGAATGAGCGGGCCTGCAGTTTGGAAAAGTACTTTCTCCGCATTTCTAATGCGAATGATTCCACACGCACGTGAACTTCATGACTACTCTTGGCAAAAACATCGAGGGAGGGTGGCTTTCCGGACTTTTCAGGATCCGTCCATCCACTCAGTACCTTTGCAACCTTCTGATCACTGGCTGAAGTTGGTGAAATGTATTCGAGAAGTGTGGCAAATTCATCCATACTCCACAATCCACGATGAGCTAGATCACATAATTTGACTTCAGAATTACTACTTGCGGCGACATCGCCGATACCAATCCTGATCCGACTTGAAGATGGTAACTTTTAGGTTGTCTTCGAGCTGTCGTTTAATAGAGCTCAGATAGTTCATTGAAGTTTGCCAGTGTATGGTGTTGTCGTTCAGCATGAAGGAGCAGAACTGCCCTATCAGCTCCATTGTGATGTTTTGTTGCGTCAGAGAGGTGAAAGAAAGATCTGGAGACACAATTTTGAGAAATGCGTTGAACTTTGAGCGTGTTGATACATCCTGTTTGTTAGAGGAGACACCAAGCTCGAGATCCATGAGGTCGATAATTGCATTCATGGTACTTTCTTCACCTCTCTCGCCATTCGTAGTGTTGACTTGAACAAGCCCAAACAAACTATTAAAATAGACAACGGGATGTTGCACGAATGTAAATACTTTCGGCGCCGAAGGAAAACGATTACCCTACTGTATCTGTAATATTTGATCGCGAAGCCAAATTGGTTGACATTCATAAGGGATAATTTACTGTAAATGATGAGCCCAGTGCCACAGATGACCCTAATATCAGGCGCAGCACATGTACTGCGACTCAGCGCATCGAAATACTTTAACTTGACAGAGATTAAGATTCGTGTGAAATACATTCATAGGGGATATTTACTGTAACTCAGCGTTTCAAGGTAGTTCGAGCCATTTGAGTAAACACTGACGTTGGACTGCGGTAGTATGCGATACTTGCGTTTATCACGTTCGAACGTGCCTAGTGTGTCCGTTTCGTGATCACTGGCTGGTGCGCCGACATCATAATTGAAGTCATGAGCGCTAAAAGCGCTTTGTTCGGCCTGCACCGACGGAACACGGGGAAGAGGAGCCCAAAATAGGGCAAAAGAAAAGATGAAATCCCGGATTTGGAATAGGCTGCAGAGGAACCCCTGGTTTTGCAAATTTATATTGACCAAAGCATCATATTTTGTCGCACGAAAACATTTCTAAGATACTAGTGTCTCCAAGGGTGAACTAGCAGTAGTACGAAGAGGTTAATTAGTGAGTGGATACGTACTCGAAAGCATAGAAATTCAAGGGGATGGCGGGCATTTTTCATGTCAGTACATACCAAAAGGTAGCGACGATGGACTTCTCACATACTTTGATAATGGTACTTGTAGAAGAGGGTCCTCAGAATCGGATGTTCATCAATCTTCATCTTTCCATTGATGGTTCTGTCCGAGTACACCTTTTCCAGTCCTATTTCGTCAAGAACAACGCAGAACGGTAGGAACTAAAAATTTGTCATTGTCTACCACTTTGCATGTAACGGGGTTACATGAAAGGGGTACCCCAGAAAGGGTACCGCCTTTAGAAGTTGATATACTTCTGTGAGTATTTGTTTTAATACTCTGATGGAGTTGTGTGAGCCACACTGTGGTGTGGGCCACACTACTGCCACGTAGGTTCGGTGGTTGAGGGCCAACCAATAGTTTTAAACCTACCTTTTATATGCATAATTAGCTTAAAGTATAGTTAATTAGGAGTTTGTATTACAGGCCAAATGAACCTAATTAACTATAAATAAATCAGTCTAAAACTTACTCTAAACTGGCTATTAAGTCCCCTAAGACCAGGGACTAGTGAACTGCCGTTCACTTAGAGTTTGTATACTCTTAATAGCAAAATGCTTCCTCTAAGCAAGGTGCTCGTGTGACCCCGTCACACTTGGTAGCACTTGTAGTCAATCCACGCCTACGCGGGTAGATTGACTACCTGAATCCTCTGTGGCTCGTACAAGGTAAGCCAAGATGGATAGAGGGGAGTTCCCTCATTGGACCGACTCTCAGTTTGAGTCGGTCCGGAAGATGGCGGGCGTCTTTGGAGGAGTTGCCCTCCGAAGCTTGGCGGCTACTACGCCGGCCGAGCAGGTCGAACGCACCGAGGCATTCAACACATATGTGCGCGGGCTTATCGCTCACGTGCATGGGTTGCAGGCCCCCGTGGCTGAGATGAAGCTAGCCCAACCTAAGCCGTTGAGGCTTAAGGTTAACCCCTATGAGGGGAAGGAGGGAGAGAACCTCCACTTCTGGGTCAGAGAAGTAGAGCTCGCGATGGACGCGGCTCTCATCTCGACCGAGTGACTTCGGGTCGCTTTCGCCATATCCAACCTAGAAGGACGGGCGAAGACCTGGGCGTACACGCGCGAAGCGACAACGCCGGGTTATTTCACAACCTGGGCTCAGCTGTGTCAACAGCTTAGAGCCGCCTTCCTTCCGGCGAACTATGAGTATCGCCAGCGCTCGCGCTTCCTTGCCTGTAAACAAGGGAAGCGTGAGCTGCACGAATACATCCAAGAGATGCGAGTGCTCGCTGCATCTCTGGTGGGGAACCCCCTACCTGAACACATCAAGGTGACAGTGTTCATGGATGGCCTGAAGGTGGGCCCATCCCGCACACAGTTGTTCCGCGTGCATGCGAACACTATGGAGGAGGCGATACAGATCGCTCTCCAAGACGAGTACAGCCACCGACAGGCTCGTACTCCTACGTCGGTGTGGCAAGGCCACAATGCGTCATCAGGCGCAGTGCAAGGAGCTCCAGCAGCTGGAGCCAGCACCGGGCCGGTACCCATGGAACTGGGTACGGCCGTACAGAGCTCCATCCGTTGCTACGGATGTGGGAAGCTCGGGCACATGCAACGTGCCTGCCCTGCGGGAGGGCAAAGGAAGTTCCCTTCCAAACCTAGGGGCTCGAGGGGCCCGTGGCAGAAGCCGCGACCCAAGAGCCAGGGGAACTGGGGTCACCAGTAGGGGCGGGGCGCCCTACTGGGGAAGATCTAAGTCCCCATGGTAGGAGTGCGGGCGGCGCACGCCATGGAGGCTTAGCCCCTGAGAGCCTGGGTGCTCTCGAGACGAGAAAGAGCAGCGGCGGACTGCTCGTGGTACACGCAAGTGTACGGGGATATGGAGATCCCTTTAGAGTCCTGATTGACTCTGGGGCGTCGACGAACTTTGCTCGACGCCAGACGGTCGCGCGGAATGGCGACAAGTATGCCGATGCTTTGAGAGAAAGCAAAGGCAAGGGCCAGGTCTCGGTGAGACTGGCCGATGGTACAGTGGTTAACGTACCTGGGGTCCGTATGGACCTGGCTGTAAAGTTTGAAGACTTTGACAGCACGGAGTCGTTTCTTGTCCTAGACATGGACAAGTACGACTTGATCCTGGGCATGCCGTGGCTCGAAAAGCACGAGCCCTGGATCGATTGGCGCGGCAAAGCCATTGGGGCTAGCCGGCCTGCAGTCTCCGACAGAGCTTTGGTGAGTAATGTTCCCACCTCTGTCCGGGACTGGGGCGCCAGAGATGGTCGCCAAGGCGCTTATGGGCCCGAAGAAGTACTGGGAGTCACTGACTCCAGTGAAGATGTTGCGATGAGCCTCGCAACCGGTCGTGAGACCAAGGCTCATTGCCAAGCGTGTGGGATTGCCGCGACGGCAAGTCCCAACGCTGAGAGTCGTCGCGCCGTATGGGCTTCGACTGTGGCAGTGCCGGACGGCACTGACCAGGCGGGTAACATAGGTCCGCAAGCAGCAGAGACTGCTGAGGAGAGCGCTAAAGGCGTCTCCTGTGTGGGTAACATAGGTCCACAAGTGGGTAACATAGGTCCACAGGCGAGTAACGTAGTTCCGCAAGCGGGTAACATAGGTCCGCAAGCAGCTGAGGCTGCTGGGGAGGGCGCTGAGAGCGCCTCCGGTGTGGGTAACATAGTTCCACACAAGGTCGAGGAGACCGAGAAGATTGAGAGCGCAGCGTGCGTCTCTAGCGTGGGTAACAGAGTTCCACGCGGGGTCAAGAAGACCAGTACGAGTGCGGAGGTGTCGATGAACACCTCCCGTGTGGATAACCAAGTACCACACTCGGAGTCTGAGACTCCACCGGCACGGCCGGTCGAAGAACAATGCCATGTCTTCGACGGCGTGTCCGGTCGTCAAGTTAGGGCAGGTGCCGTCCATCTGGAGGCACTGCCAGAGGTGTCAGCACTGCTGAACCTCGAGGAATTGTCCATGAAGGACTTCCTGGCCGAGTTGAAGGCCGGAGAGATTGCGGAGATGGTGCTCCTGAAGCCGGAGACCTCTCCTGAAGATTTGAACTCTTCCTCCGTAATGGACGAGGACGTCCTGGAGGGGTTCACGAAGCAGCGCGCAACGCGCTTGGGTTCTGAGATTCTCAAGAACCCGGAGGATCCAGTGTATCCTCTTGTGAAGGAATACTCGGATGTGGTGTCGAAGCACCCACCATCCCAACTCCCGCCGGATCGGGGAGTTCGGCACGAGATTGATCTCGTGCCAGGCACAAAGTATTGTGTCACGAGGCAGTGGCCTCTACCTCGCGAGCAGTGCGAGGTCATAGATGCCTTCTTCGCCGAGAAGGCGAAGTCGGGCATGGTGCGGGAGTCGAAGTCCCCGCACTCGACGCCGACCTTCTGCGTTCGGAAACCGAACGGGAGGTGGCGTCTGGTTCACGCTTACAACAAGCTGAACAATGCGACGGTACCGGCACAGACGCCGATCCCTCGCAAGGATGTGTTGTTGAACAACATGTCGGGCTGTACGCTGTACAGTGCCCTGGATCTGGTAGACGGATACTACCAGATCCTGATGCGGGAGAGTGACATTCCTCTCACCGCAGTGAGCACCCCGAGTGGGATGCTCTGGGAGTGGCTAGTGATGCCACAGGGGCTATCGAATGCCCCAGCGACGTTCAATCGCTTGGTCACACAACTGTTTAGACCATTGCGTACGTTCGCTCAGACGTACTTTGACGATATATTCGTCCATAGCCGTGCCGAAGGAGGCCAGACGGCTATGGAGGTGCATTTGAAGCACCTCCGTCGAGTGTTTGAGGTCATGAGAGCTAACAAGCTCTATGCCAACATCGACAAGTGCGTCTTTGCAGCTGAGGAGATAAAGGTCCTCGGCTGCTTTGTCAGCAGGGTCGGCGTACGCGCCGATCCAGGGAAGGTCAAGGCCATAGCGGCTTGGCCGACCCCGAGGTCGCAGAAGGACCTCCGGAAGTGGTTGGGCTTAGCCAACTATCTTCATAAGTACAGCGCAGGGTACGCTGAACTAGCTCGACCCTTGTCGGATCTCTTAAAGAAAGATGCCGACTGGGTCTGGGAGCAACAGCACCAAGATGCTTTTGATAGCATCAAGGCGAGCTTACAGCAAGCGCCAGTCCTGGCCTTGCCGGACGAGAACAAGTCATTTAGCATCGTCTGTGACGCTTCTGACTATGCAATAGGCTGTGCGCTATTGCAGAAGGACGATGAAGGACATGAACGTGTCATCTCCTTCCAGTCCAGGCAGCTGAAGGCTGCCGAACGGAACTATCCCGTTCATGACAAGGAGCTACTTGCAATGAAGTACGCTCTTGTCAAATTTAGAGTTCATCTCTTGGGCACGAGGCCCTTTGTGATCTATACGGATCACGCGTCCTTGCGGACTGCCACCAACTCGCCGCATCTGTCACAGCGGATGGCGAGGTGGCTGTCATTCTTCGCGGAATACAACTTCCGCGTTGAATACAAGCCGGGCAAGCTGAATGTGCTTGCCGATGCATTGTCGCGTCGACCGGACTATGAGCTAGCTCATGTCAGTCGGGTCACGACAGATCTATACGATCGGATACGCTTGGCGTATCAGGAGGACGAGAACTACACACCACTGGTGCAGTTCTTGTCCGATGGCAAGGACGCCAAAGTCGACAGGCTTTCGCCTCGACAGCGGGCGCAGCTCCATCGTTATGAGCTGGCCGAAGGGTTACTCCATTACAGAGTAAACCCTCGAGATCCTCCTCGGGTTGTCGTTCCAAACGACGAGGATCTGAAGTATGACATACTTCTGGAGGCGCATGATGCGCCGATAAGTGGCCATCTTGGCCGGGAGAAGACCTACCAAATGGTCTCTCAGACATTTTGGTGGCCCCGCATGTATAAGTGGGTGGCACACTATGTCAAGACATGTGAAACATGTCAGAGGGTGAAGCCTTCGGGCCACGCCTCGGCTCCACTGCAGAGCCTACCAGTACCAGCGGACTGCTGGAAGTCGATGAGTCTCGACTTCGTCTTCGGCCTACCGGCCGATGACAGGGGCAACACCGGCATATTGGTGTTTGTCTGCCGTTTGAGCAAGATGGTGCATCTTGCTCCGGTACGTGACAAGGTCACCGGGAAACAAGCTGCACAGCTGTTCCTAGATAGCGTGTTTCGCTATCATGGTCTACCAGAGACCATAGTCTCAGACAGAGACCCGCGTTTCACGGGTGCGTTCTGGGACACCCTGTTCCACTTGTTGGGAACTAAGTTGACGATGTCAACTGCGGACCATCCACAGACGGATGGTCAGACGGAGCGCGTCAACCGCGTGCTCGAAGATACTCTGCGCAGTATCTGTGCGGAAGCACCCGGTCCTGGTCGGACCAGCTTCCTATGGTTGAGTTTGCACTCAACAATGCGGTACACGCATCAACGGGGTTTACCCCGTTCTACTTGAATGGGTTACGACACCCCAGGTGCCGCTAACCTTGCGGGGAGGTACCGTGCCTCCATCGTAAGTGGGGGAGAGGCTCGGAAAGCCTTTTCCTCCCAGGTCTCGGAAATCGAGCCAGAGTCTTTGAAAAGACAGTTGTCGTCGTTTATAGACAACAGGCTGACGTTAATCAGCCGGGTTAGAGACGCAATGGCGTTAGCCCAAGACAAACAAAAGGAGTACTCAGACAGAAACAGAGGAAACTTAAGTGTTTTAAGGAAGGTGAATTAGTCCTTTTAGACACTAAAAACCTACCGCTAAAGGTGGTTAGCTCTGTAGAGAGCAACAAGTTGAAGCACCGCTTCATCGGACCCTTTGCGGTCCTGGCCAGACATGGCACGGCGTATACCATTGACCTCCCAAAGTCAATGGCGACGCACCCGACGTTCTACGTGGGGCGTCTTAAGCGGTATCACGATCCGCTGGGTCTTCCTTCTCGGACGGAGGAAGACCAAGGTGAGAACTCACCTCCTCGAAACGAGGCTGAGCTCTCTGGACAACCGGAGCTGCCGGTGTCGAAGCCTGTGATGATACACAGGCTGGTACCCACGCGAGTCATACGAAGGGTATGTACCGAGTGGGAAGAACTTAGGTAAGAACTATACCCATAAGCCGAGTGGTACGAGTACCCCTGCGGCCATAAGAGGGCATCCGACCATGCACCTCATGGCTTAGAACGTCTAAGCCTCGACGGAGCTCCTTCAAGGCAGCAGCCGGAGCTCGGCGGTCAACGCGCCCATGGAGCTCGTGAGTCTCACGACCAAGAGCGTCCAAGTCCTGACGAAGGACCTCGAGGGCCCCCGGCTTGCCAGCCTGAGAGGCAGCCTGACCACCAGGTCCAAGCCCAACGGCTATCTCGATCGCGTAAACACGATCTCGAAGCTGACGGACCTCGTCGCTTAACAGGGACCCCACAGAGTCCCGACCCGAAGATGAGGGTCCAGAAGGATACGGCTGAGAAGGAGCCTCGTACTCAAACGCGTGCGAGAGCTCCTCCTGCCCTCCTTGACCGGAGCGGCGGCGCTCTGGGAAGCGCCAGCTGCTTGTGAAGTGGCGGGGTTACCCCTCGTCACAGAACTCGTGGGAGCAGGAAGACCGGCTCCGGGTTGACTGCCCGAAGGCTGTTGAGATTTGGGATCAACAGCCGGGGCGTAAGTAGTCCGCGGCTTTTTAGCCGCCTTACGGTGTACGGTCCCTGGGTTGACGGAACCGTACCCGCGCTCGTCTTGAGCGCTGGACTTAGACTGCTGTCTAAGTCCCTCCATGACGGAGTGGAGTTGCCGCTTAGCGACTAAGTGGGCAAACTCAATACGAAGATCTCGCTGGTCCAAAACATAGGACAGCAGGCGATCTTCCCGGAGTTCTTTCAACTCCTGAACTGTGAAGTTCTTTAGAGAAACCCATCTCCAGAACAGGTTTTCTGCCTGGGTCTGGGTTACGGTGTTCTCGGGCTGTACCCAAGGGTACCCCCACACGGGGAAGAGCCCACCACGGTCCTCCGGTTTCTTCCGGAGACTCGTAAATTCCTTGAGAGGAATTCGGTGTGGTGCAAGCAGCACACACCTAGCGGCCTCGATGTCGTTGACAAAGAGCGGTTCGTCCTGAACCAAGGCACGCTCATAGGCGCCACGCGAAGTGCGCCCATGGTTAAGACCACGAGGGGCCTTGAGGTGCTCCAGAACATGGGAGACCCAGAACCCGTATCCGGTGGGTAGTATCCGCGAGGATACACCGGCGTGGCAGGCACAGGAGTGCCTTGCAGCTGAGCAGTTTGATAACGCTCTTGCTGCTCATCGAGATCGTTGGAGATCTCTCGGGGCTCAGAGACAGCCCCCTCCTCTTCTGCCTCATCCGAAGAGGAGTCGAACAGACTATGGTAGTCCTTCGAGAAACTAGACTCGCGAGAAGGAGTCTCAGGGGCTGCGCGCTTCTTAGCAGCAGCAGCACCCTCACCAGCCCGTTTCGGAGAAGCTGCTTTTGCAGCTTGGGCTCGAGCTTTACCTTCGGCTAAGGTAAGGCTCTTGGCAGGCGAGCTCGTCGAAGCTGCCTTTGCCTCTGATGACTCAGAGTCATCAACAGGAGCGTCCTGTGAAGGAGCATCCTGAGAAGAAGATGGATCCTTGGTGGATCCAGGAGAGTCCCCGTCCGACTCTGATCCTGTGATCATAGGAATGTTAAATTCCGGGGACTCCGACCCAGGACTGTGGTCCCGATAGGCGAACCGAGGGTTCGGCCTATCGTCGGGTGATAGGGAGCGCGAGCGACTGCGTCGCGGACTCCCTCCTTGCTTGGCAGCAGCAGCGGTGCGCTTGCTGGCTGCCTCGGAAGCCGCCTTGCGGACTTCCTTGCGCGAAGCGGCCTTGTCTTTCGACTTGGCCTTAGAAGTCTTCGACCTCGCGGTCTTAGACTTGGAAGGCGCCGAAGCGCCGCGGGTGCTAGCCTTCTTAGGCATCTCGGGAGGTTGACGTGGAAACCTCCGGGTGTCTTGGACGTGCGAAAAGGCTGAATGAAAGCCTTAAAGCCACAACGGTGGCTCATCGATGGGTATCGACAAGGACAGGAAAGAGAGCGGAGCTCTCTTCCTATCTCCTCATTGGTTGGGGGTGTTTCCAACCTAAGTGGGGGAGGATGTAACGGGGTTACATGAAAGGGGTACCCCAGAAAGGGTACCGCCTTTAGAAGTTGATATACTTCTGTGAGTATTTGTTTTAATACTCTGATGGAGTTGTGTGAGCCACACTGTGGTGTGGGCCACACTACTGCCACGTAGGTTCGGTGGTTGAGGGCCAACCAATAGTTTTAAACCTACCTTTTATATGCATAATTAGCTTAAAGTATAGTTAATCAGGAGTTTGTATTACATGCCAAATGAACCTAATTAACTATAAATAAATCAGTCTAAAATCTACTCTAAACTGGCTATTAAGTCCCCCCAGACCAGGGACTAGTGAACTGCCGTTCACTTAGAGTTTGTATACTCTTAATAGCACGCTTCCTCACGCAAGGTGCTCGTGTGACCCCGTCACATTGCATACTGAGCGCGACCGTTCCATTAGCTAATTTATAAAGCTTGCGTACACATATGCCTGCTTCGCGCCAATTTTGGTTGGCTCCACAGCGGGCTTGCTTGCATACAAAATCGTGCTATAGCACGAAGAAGCTGCTGTTTGTCGCTCTCGATCGAATTGTACAAGTGAATAGATTAGAGCTGTTAGCCTCGATAATTGCTACGTCCTTTCGCTAAATAAGTTACTAACTCCTTCGTCGGTTGGCAACAACCGTCGTCTGTAGCACTGTTTCCGCTGTGCTTGTCGTTGAGGTAGCTCTCCCGATGAGAAGCACATTATAGCGCCAGCTACAACACTCTCCCCTTCCGAAACGTTTTTTTGTATGAAGTAATACAATGTTACGTTCTGGTTGTCACGCATTAGTTGTGAATCCATCTCCGATCTCACCACCGGAAAAAGGCAACTTCCACTTTAACCCATGTTCCTGCTAACGCAAGTTGAAAGCCTTGCTCAGCGCCTTCACTGTTTTGTTGGCATGATTCTTTCGTGCAAATGCTTTGACTACAACCAGGACATCTTGGAGCAAAACATCGGACGGTTCCCTCGAATCCTCAATCGTATCCAACACCCCACCAGTGAACTTTGATTTCAAGGCACTTCTCCTTTGCATTGTATCTGGCTTCGATCAGTGTGTCAACGACGTGTCCTTCGCTGCTGAGTGCCACATGCAGGAGTAACGCTTCAGCGGCGTCCAACGAGCTGTCGGCGTAGAACTTAAGACGACTCGCATGTCCTTCCTTGCGTTAGCCCGTAACTAAGTTCTGGATTTCGAAAATCCAATTCGAAGTTGCTGCGGTCACCTGTACTGGTCCACACCACTTCACCTTCACCTTGCTCTAGGTGTATTACCACACATCGACACACCAAACATAGTCACCAAGATCAAACTGCGCCATAGCCGTTTGCCTCTTTGCCTTGAGATTTACGGCCTGCAGCTCTCACGGCCTTGTTGACGTTGCTTGTGTTTCTGCGCAAACTGTTAGTGCTAGCGCTCTGTGTCCTGCGATACCAAAATGACCGACCACCCAGATGCGGACTTGCAGGTCTGCAGACTCGTCTGGGACCCAAATTCTTCCTTGACTGTCTTTCCACAACTCATGGTCTGTTTGCCGTGTAATGTCACCCGGCGGAGTCGCCTCACTCTGCTTTGACAATATTTCTTGCCACATAGCCCACACAAAACTCTCGTCGACCTGTGGTGACATCGACAGTGCAACTTGGCGAATAGCGCACACAGGGTTGAAAGAGCAGCCTCACCGTGATAGTAAATCCGCCCAGACATTTCCTCCTCTGCGATGTAACCACCAGTGCAATTTGTCTGCTGTGTACTTAAGCACTGTGTTCGGAACACCGTGAGGATCAAACTGTAGTGGAGATTTCGGCGATCTGTGAAACGTTCTAAGCCATCTACGCGACGCAACAGGTAGTCTGCTCGACGGTACGTCTCGACTATTGCGAATGCTCCCTTTCCACTATAACCCACCGCTTAGCAGATCCTGAAAACATCCCGCTCAGCATCTTTAGAGGCTCATGATCCTGCTTGCTGAGAGGCATCAGCTGATGATCTTGCAGTATCTGCGTCACCGCAGCACTCCAGCGGCCCTCGCTTGCATCGGTGAACACACACAACCTCTTTACTTGGTCAGGACGTGCTAACTACAAAGTGTTCCCTAACGCAGACGTGCAGCGCTCAAAACAATCGATAACTTCTTGGCTCCAGCCGACCTCACTTAACAGAATTTTCTTCACCATATTTTTTTACGTCCAACAGTACGCTTATATACTTTTTCCTTCTTCAATACCATTGGATGGACAAGTTTATGGTAAGCTGGTAGCGAGCTGCGCATCCAGTTCAGTGCACAAAAGAGCTGTTGCACTTCAATGCGTGACGTAGGTGGTGGGAGGCTCATCAGAGCTTCGATCCTAGCGGGGTCATGCTTCACGCCTTCACCTGACACCACTCGCCCCACCAAAGTACTTCATGGAGATAAAAGGAGCACTTAGTTGGATTTAGCTTAAGTCCCTTATTAGCACAGATATCTAGCACGCGCATCAACAATGTGAGGAGCTGACCACCATTTGCTTCATATTCTAAATGGCCATCGATCCATATCAACAAACCGTTGTTGAACATATCTGCAAACATCGCTTGTACTGTCGATTGCACATAGACCAAACTATTCGTTCCCCCATCAGCACTCTCGTATGCGTCATCACACCATCCTCCGTTAGAATGGAACAAATTTCCTGGCAATGCGCCGCCATTGCAAACTGAAAATCCCTTGAAGAAATCCAATGAAAAGTATCGAGAGGAACCACGCAACCGACCAAATTCCACCTCCAGAATAGCCATCGACCAGTCTACTTGATCAACTCGTTCATTAGTTAATTTTACATCAACAGTCATCCAAAGTTTCCTACTCCCGGCTTCCGCACTATGTAGGGGTGAGCCCCACCGGCTCCGCGGGTTTTGAAAACAGAGGCCAGCTTCAAGTAGCTCTTTAACATGTTTCTTCAAAAATGCCCGAAGTTACGGTGAGTACCGCCGAGCACGACACTTTACTGGTACTGCTTCTGGTTTAAGCGTAATTTCCACCAGAGACATATCAACAGGCGGGTCGTTGCCAATTTTTCTCGAAACACGTCCCGATATTTCACCAGGATCGTACCCAATCGATACACATATTCTCGCGTTACTGCTGGGTTTTGAACGTCTTTAAATTTTCTTTTAAGAAGCCTCAAACTACTTACGCCCTGCAGTTGTTTCTGATCCCACATCACAACAGCCTTCGGGTAGTCAGCCTGGAGCCGGTCTTCCGGTTCCCACGAGTTCCGTGACGAGGGATACCCTCGCCACTTCACAAGCAGTAGGTGCTTCGCAGAGCGCCGCTGCACCCGGACGACACGCTCCACATGGAAGTGGAGCTCTCCGTTCCGGTCAAGAAACCCTCACACGCGTTTGAGTATGAGGCTCCTTCTCTGCCTCATCCTTCTGGACCCTCAACTTTGAGTCAGGACTCGGTAGGGTCCCTCTTGAGCGGCAAAGTCCGTCGACTTTGAGATCCCGTGTACGCGATCGAAATTGCCCTTGGGCTGGGGCCTGGTGGTCAGGCCGCCACTCAGGCTAGCAAGCCGCCGCCATACGATATATGGTTCCAGGATTGACAGAACCGTACCCGCGTTCGTCATGACCGCTGGACTTAGACAGCAGTCTAAGTCCCTCCATTGTGGAGTGAAGTAGCCGCTTAGCGATTATGTGGACAAACCCAGTGCGAAGATCGCTCAGGTCCAAGACGTAGGACAGCAAGCGATCTTCTCGGAGTTTCTTTAACTCCTGAACGGTGGAGTTCTTCAAGGAGACCAATCTCTAGAACAGGACTTCTGCCTGAGACTGGGTCGTTGTGTTGTCGGGCAGTACCCAAGGATACCCCCACAAGGAGAAGAGCCCACCACGGGCTTCTAGTTTCTTTCGGAGACTAGTGAATTCCTTCAAAGGAATCCGGTGAGGTGCAAGTAGCACACACCTAGTGGCCTCAATGTCATTGATAAAGAGTGGATCGTTCTGAACCAAGGCACGCTCATAGTCGCCGCGAGAAGTGCCCGATGGTTAAGTCCACGAGGGACCCTGAGGTGCTCTAGGAACATGGGAGACCCAGACCCCGCATCCGGTGGA
Organism: Phytophthora palmivora; assembly: GCA_008079305.1. Classification (NCBI taxonomy): domain Eukaryota; phylum Oomycota; class Peronosporomycetes; order Peronosporales; family Peronosporaceae; genus Phytophthora; species Phytophthora palmivora. The sequence continues at coordinate 78,384 of VOQZ01000158.1, read as the reverse complement.
TAGTATCCCCGAGGATACACAGGCGTGGGAGGCGCAGAGGATGATACCTCTGTAGCGGCTTGCAGTTGAGCAGCTTGATAGCGCTCCTGCTGTTCGTCGAGATCGTTCGAGATCACGTGAGGATCAGTAATAGCTTCCTCATCCTCCTCTGACTAGGAGTCAAAAAGGGAACGATACGCCTTCGCGATGGGAGACTCAGAGGTAGGAGAGCCAGGGGCTGCACGCTTCTTAGCAGCAGCAGCACCCTCGTCGGCCCGCTATTGAGAAGCTGCTTTTGCAGCTTTTGCTCGAGTCTTACCTTCTTCTAAGGTAAGGGTTTTGGTAGGCGAACTAGCAGAGTCGCCTTTGTCTCTGATGACTTGCAATCATCAGCAGAATCGCCTTTCGAAGGAGCATCCTGCACAGGAGTTGGATCCTTTGTGGATCCGGAGGTATCTCCGATCCCGTTATCATAGGGATATCAGAGACTCCGCCCCTGGAATGTGGTCCGGATAGGCGAACCGGGGGTTCGGTTGGTCGTCGGGCGACAATCAGCGCGAGCGACTGCGTCGCGGGCTCCCTCCTTGATCGGCAGCAGCAGCGGTAGAATGCTGGCTGCCTTGGAAGCCGCCTCGTCTTTCGACTTTGCCTTGGCAGTCTTGGACCTCGCGGTCTTAGACTTAGCAGGCGCCGAAACCACGGGTGCTTGCCTCCCGAGGCATTCTGAAGAGGTTGACGTGGGTGTCTTGTTACGCGCTAAAAAGGCTTAATGAAGCCGCAAAGCCACAATGGTGGCTCCTCGATGGGTATCGACAAGGGAAGAAAAGAGAGTGGCGCTCTCTCCCTGTCCCCTCATTGATTAATGGTAAACTCAATCTAAGTGGAGGAGGATGTAACAGAGTTACATGAGGGGTACCCCAGAAAGGGTACCGCCTCTAGAACTAGATACACTTCTGTGAGTATTCGTTTTAGATACTCTGTTGTGGGTGGTGTGGACCACACCACTGCCACGTAGGTCTGATGGCTGAGAGTCAACCAATAGTATTTGACCTATTTTTACATAGGTATACCGAATAATACTTGTCCGATCCGACTACTCGACACCACGACTTTGGCCAATCAGGCAACGCCATTTTTAAAGCTGGCCTGTTGCCTGCAACTACTTGTCCGATCCGACGTTCCCATAACCAACACAGAACGACCACTCATTTAGACTTTTTCCTGACCCCGCGCGCACTTCTCGCAATGGCGCCAGTCCGTCGCCATCGCCCTGGTCGCATACGCGGGCCGAATGGGACCGGGCAGCGCAAGCGGGCATTCAGCCGCACTAGAAAAATCTACGAGACGAAGCTAGCTATTGTCAACCACTGCGCGCTGCATAAAGACATGAAGTGTACGCTGGCAAAGTTTTTCCGGGGAATCGAAGGGAAGGCGCGTGAAACTAAGCGAAAGTCCGAGCATTTTTGGGAGAAGCAGCGAGCAGAGATTGAGGCGCAATGCGAGCACCGAGAAACAGCTCAGCATCGGTCTCGTCGTGCCGCTGGTACCGGCACCACGCTTTCAAGGGTGGTCGAGGATGAGCTGGTGCTGTGGGTCCAAGCGCTGTGCAACGAGGGCGTGCCGGTGTCCGCGCTCATGCTGCAGGAAAAGGCGCTAGAAGTTGCGGAGGCCAGCGGGGTTGATTTAGCTCTGTTTAAGGCAACATGGACATTTCGGTACAGACTTTTATTGCGTCACGCTTTGTCTCTGCGCAGTCGGACCCTCCAGGGGCAGCCGTCACCGCAAGGTGCGCTTCAAGTGGCTGCCGAATTTCGTCTTCAAGTGCTGGGGTTAATGGCTGATCACGGCGTGGATCGCGTGTATAACGCCAATCAAATCGCGGTTTTGTTTGAGTACATTCCAAAGCAGACCATTTCAACGCGCCGTGAGAAAACAGTGTGGGTGAGGTGTGGAGTCAAGGAAAAAGCCCGCGTGACTGTCATGCGTCTTGTTGATTCAGCGGGTGTTAGGTATACACCAATCATTGTAACGAAGTCAACCCCATCGGATAAACCCGATACCGCAGCTGAGAACATCACGCTTAGACACGATTTTGGGAAGCATGTGTGGAAGGAGATTTCTGAGCTTCAAGCTGCCCATGATGTGGTCGTCTACACGAACACTAAAGGCTGGTGCAATTATACGCTATCTCTAACGTTTCTTAGCTATCATTTTAGCGGTCCTGCCGACATGGATAAACCGGTGATACTACTATGGGATGACCTGTCCGCACATTGGACAGACGAGGTACAGCGTACTGCCAAGGATCTCAATGTCATTCTAGTTAAAATCTCACCAGGCTGCACAGATGTGTCAGCACGCGGATATTAGCTGGAATCGCCAATTATAAGCCTACATGTGCTCAAAGTGGGTGGTCAACCTGCAGGAGCAGCTTCGACGCCCACGCAACGAAGATGAAAAGTTTTGACTCGACACACTAGGTCGTAAGCGTGTTATTAAGTGGGTCGGCGAGGCTTGGCTAAACCTCTCGAGCGCTGTGATAAAAAGCGGCTTCAACTACATATTCCGAGATGAGCACATACCGGCAATGGACATGCCAGCGCTCTCTAGTGAAGACGTCACAGTGGCAACTTCAGTAGCTTTGGAACTGGATGCGCTGCACCTTTTAGACCGAGACGTTGGAAAGCTTGAGGATGATGATGATGTTGTAGATAGGCTGCTGTCGGACCGCTATTTGACAGAGTAGGCGACCTAACGGCTATGAACGGCTAATTGAACTTTGAACACGTCTTTACATTTTGGACCTCACCTGCAGATGGTGTGTCGGATCGGAGAAGTATTATACGGTATGGGAAAACTAAAGTTAATTAGTAATTTGAATTACAGGCCAAATTCAAATTAACTATTCAAATAAATCAGTCTAAAATTTATTCTAAACTGGCGATTAAGTCCCCTAAGACCAGGGACTAGTGAACTGCCGTTCACTAAGAGTTTGTAAACTCTTGATAGCAAAATGCTTCCTCTAAGCAAGGTGTTCATGTGACCCCGTCACAAAATGAACCAAATGTACAGGCGTGGGGATATCCAGCTCATTCTTCCGGACTAGCTCACGAACTTAGTGCCATTTCAGCTCAATGTAGCGTGTTCGACGCCCAAATGGTGGATTTGTCGCCATAATATATGACAATTGGTTGTCAACACCAAATGAGATCATTCGTTTCTTTCTGGTAGCATCTCATCCATAATGTTCATCAATGTTTTCCCCTCCATGGCAGCTTCACAGGCAGCAAAGTATTCTGCTTGCGCAGTAGATTGCGCAACAATAGTTTGTCTCCGTGAAGCCCACTAGATGCGCCCATTAACGAAAAAACGTATCCCGTTGTGCTTTTACGAGTGTCTAAATCATTCGCCCAGTCGCTATCAGAGTGTCCTTCTAGATGTACGCCAATATCGCATGTCATCCTAGTGTCATACGTGATCCCTTTGGTCACAGTACCCAGCAGGTAACGCATAACACGTTTGAGTACTCCCACATGTTGTTCCGTTGGGTGTTCCGCAAATCTATCCAATTGCCCTACTACAACGGTGAGATCCGATCTTGTCTCACTCGCTCGATACATCAAACACTCCACCGCTTCACGATAAGGAACTTTGCCAGTTTCATGATTCCACTGCCTACCACCGATGAGTTCCCATTTCTTCAATTTTGTGTTCGTTTCCATAGGTATTCCACATTTGTTAGAATACCCCACCTCTAGATCAAAACTCTTCAAAATATTTCTTGCGTACTGTTCTTGATCCAGAATGGTCTCCTTATTTGTTTGGCGCACTCGGATGTCCAAGTAATTCGTAAGAAATCCCATGTCTTTGAAACCATACTTCTTGTCTTGTGCTGAGATTAGTTTGCACTTGAACTGCTCTGAGTTCGATGTACAAACTACATCATCGACGTAGATTAGGACGAGTGCTACGTCACCATTCTTAGCATAGAAGTATAGACATGGATCCGTCTTACACTGCTTGAAACCAACGTCCTTCTTCCAGCCGTCCAACTCCTCGTTCCACTCTCTACCTTGCTTCTTCAAACCATATAAAGATTGATCAACCCGATACATTCCATCGGCAAAACCTTCAATGTTCCTGATGTATTGTTTATCTCGAGTTTGACTTTCAAGTAAGCATTGTCCACATCACTCTGCCACATTTTCCACTTCAGGTTCCGTGCAAGAGCTACTAGCAGTCGAAATGTCGATAATCGTGCAACTGGAGAGAATGTGTCAACGAGGTCCAAGCCAGGAACCTGCTTGAGCCCCTTTGCTACTATTCGTGCTCCAAAGCGGGTGACGTATCCAGACTCGTCAACTTTTACATCGTACACCCACTTCGTGTCAATGTCATGTTCACCTTCAGGTACTTCGTCAATTGTCGCTAGGACACCACGCTTTCATAGTGCTTGCATCTCATTCTCCATCGCTATTTACCACTCTTCCTTTTGTTCCGATCTCATTGCGTCACGAAAAGTCCTTGGAATTTTCACTTCATTCGGTGTCCACTTCCTACCAGGCAGACTTGGGTGTAACGTAGCGTATACTCTGTAGAATTCAAGATATGTTGGACGTTTGCGTTCACATGGCTCGTAGCGCTGGCGCTTGCCCTCCCTGCGGCCAACAACTGACTCACATCCACGTTTATTATTACGTATTAGTTGTTCAGTCATTCCTCGCTTACTACTGCGCGTCGGTCGCTCACTCAACGATCTCATTTGGTCCAACAACGCTCTTTCTTGGTTCTTATAGGTTTCTTCATCACCTAACGCAATTGACTCAATGTCCATGTCTAGTGGTTCCATCAACTTATCGTCTTCTTCATCGACGTGATCGTCATCACGGACAACATCTTCATAATCAGGAAGGGTTTCCTCTTCTGTGTCATGTTCGCGATCATGGCTTTCTTGTGACCCATCATATGTGATCTATGTTCCAATTCCAGTGCTTGTGTCCCTCTCCACTTCGCGAATGTCCTCGTTGGCTTCTTCACCTTTCGTACTTACGTTATTCCTATTACTGGTGCTCTCCTCACCGACTTCTCCTCGATTAGGTGACATTGGTCAAAATCCCTATTCTCCTCTGTTTCTTCTGATTCCGCAGCCATCGGACGTAAGTATACACGAGACCGTGCCAACGAAGGTTCATAAGAATCCTCAGGGTTGCTTATTTCATCAATAAACTCTTGCTCTCCGTCACTCTCATCCGATTCTGCTCGCTCGTCGTCACTCTCATTTGATTCGACCCTCTCCATATCCACATCCACACTCGCATTATCAGAGTCGTTCACATCCTCTTCATCGTCAATATCTCCCTCCTCTTCATTCTCATTTTGATCACTGGGCCTACCGTGGTCAACCGATGTGGGAATCGCATGCCGATCTCGATAAAGGATATCTTCGTGAACACGAATGGTACAGACTACGCGTGAGACGTGGTGCTGTGGAAAGTAAACCTTACATCCAATATGGTCCTCCAAATACCCTAGCAAAAATCCAGCTTCACTTGTTTTCGCCATCTTGGTCCTCAAACGCTTTGGTATATGTGCATATACCAGCGCTCCAAATGTTTTTTGATATGGTAGATGTCTGGTTTCCTACCAAAGAAGAGCTCGAATGGTGTCCGGGACGTCCCTTTGCACAAGACGCGATTTCTAACATATGTCGCATTTCGCAGTGCATCAGGCCAAAAACTTGGCGGAAGCCCCGAATGGCTCATCATGGCTTTCATCGGGTTTCGCAATGTTAGGACTGCTCTTTCTGCATAATTGATAGACGAACCATCCGGTGCATATGGCATCAGCTTAATGCCTTGACTTGCGCACCAATTTTCCATGCTTGTTTTGTAGCATTCGTCGCTGATATCCGGTACTATGCAATTTCCCGGCTTCTTTTTTTCTCTGCCCACGTTACATACCCACGGAGCTTCTCCTCACCCTGTTTCTTGTCGTTGATCATATGCACCGTCTTTCAACGCGAAAACCCATCAACAATCAGAAGTGCATGAGTAAATGATAGGTGTTTTCTTACCCGGATCCATCAAATCCACAAAAATTGTTTCATTTGGGTTCTCATATTCTCGTTCAAGTACTTTGTTGCGTTTCGTCCTCTTCAGCTTGGTTAGTTCACATGTCCCGCACTTCGGCAATTCACGTCCTCGCAGGAGCATTCCTTTGACCAATTCCTTGTCCACCATCTGCTTTAAGTGCTGCGCACAGGTGTGCCGAAGTCTTGCATGCCACGTTCGAATAGTTGCAATTCCATCAGCACAGGCGAAATTTGCAATCTGGCCTTCTCCTTGATGTCCGAGGCAGTTTCCCTATCCAAGCATTGTATCCCTCAAATTCCCAGACGTTATTCGATGCGAGTTTGCTGCGAAACGAGATTACCGTTCTGATATACTTTGCTTTTACCAGACTTCTCATTCTTCTTTTCTACGAAGCCGTGTTTCTGGCTAGTCCTACTGCGTATAGATTCCAATACGCTCCGGGCACATACATGGTGTCTTCCAAGAAGATTGTCGTCAATGTACCATCGCCGACATCCGTTGCCAATGCAATAACGCCAATACCCACTGCAGCCGACTCAATCGCTTTTGCAAATCCCTGTATGTCATCCAGTGTTTTCTCAAACTCATGATAGACAAAGTATTGTTTTGATCCAACGAGATGTGAACTTGATCCAGCATCGTACACCCAGCGCCTTGGGTTATTCTTAACTGTCATTAGGACTTCTTCCGAATCTAACTCGCTTTCTTTTTTCTGTTCCTCTTCAGGTCCACTCTCGATATTCCTACATTCTGCTTCATCTTTTCCACCCACTGGTTGTTGCTGCTGGGGTAGCGCTTTTGCTACCTCCGCACCATTTGCCTCCTTTTTATTCTGCAGCTCCGAATAATTCTTCCTGATATGTCCTTTCTGTTTGCAATTAAGCACTTGATGGTCTTTTCTAACCTTCCACTCGGTATTCCTTTGTCTTGGTTCTGCTTGGGTATCTGCTTAACTTGTTCGTACCCTTCTGGCCACCAACTTTTCCATTTCCTACCTCAGTACCTCCACAGTTATAACCCACAGTTCTCCTGCTCCCAGAGAATTCTTTGCTCTCTACTTTTAATTGGGAAGCTGCCACGAGAATCAAATCCTGAACATCATCAACTGAATATGTAGCACTACGTGAGTTCAATGTCACAATTTCCGATACGCGTTGGTACTTGTAGTGTCTGGGAAGGCTGCTCAAAAGTTCATCTATCATGTCGACGTCGTGCACAGCGTACTTCATTGTTGCTAATCGATATCTGATGTCGTACATCTTACCCAGATGTAATACCATGTCATCCACACGATTTGCTCTGGTGTGCCATAGTTGTTGAATCAAATGTCGTTGCTGGTGTACAAACAACGCCCGATTTCTAGGAGCTTCGAACGTCTCCCCTAGTGTTTTCCACATCGTAGTGCCTGATGCCTTCCGCATAACTCGTTGGACCAGTGGTAGTTAGACTGAGCTCAAAATCAACCGCATTACCACGGATCTCGTTTGGTGGAACTCTCTTTCTTCCTTGTCATAGTCAAACACATCTTGATCCTCAACCACCACTCTATACACTCCAACACACTACACGCGTGTCGTTGGCACGCAGTCAACCCATACTTATCTTCTTCGAAATAACCTAAGTGATCACCGACCGCAGTCAGTGTCTCGTACTCCTACTTCACTTTGGTATATCTTCGCAAATCGCATCGCATGGTTTAGATTCCGTTGGTGGTCCTATTCGTCACTCGTGATAGCATTTGTATCACCCGAACACATCCGAGAAGATGTCGCAACATCTTTCGATTCGTCGATACCCGCCATAGCCTTTCGAACATCTTCCAGGTTGAGTTGGTCACGCAGACGCTCAAATACACACGGTCCCAATGGCTTTGTAAAAATGTCTGCAAAGTTACTGGTTGTGGATACATACTGAATCTCTAGGCGTCCACGACCCACCCGTTCCGCGTTTGAGCGTGGCTTCTTTGCCAGATGCTTCTGTACCTGCGAATTTCCATTGTTTTCGATTTCCTTGATTGTGCTCTGATTGTCGCAGTAAAGGGTTGCCATGGGTTGTTGTTTTATACCCAGATCCCGCAACATCTTTTGCGCCCATTTAATCTATTCCGTACACTTGTGTACAGCACTTAATTTCGTACCACAGGTATCATCTGCAACCGTGCTTTGTTTCTTACTCTGTCAATGCCATACACTACCGTTAACACGAAGAACCCAACCACCAACTGATCTGTTTGGCTCTGGACACCCAACATGGTTGGCATCTGCGAACACATCCAGCTTTATACTGTCCTTACCAATATATGCATAGCGGTAGACCAAACCAATGTGTTTAGTATCATGGAGATATCGCATTATTCGCTTGGGCATGGCGGAATTTCTCCTTTGTGTACGCACTACCGTATCGAACCAACGTCCTCTCTGCATTTGCCAAATCTGGCCTAGTACAGTGGACCAAATACTGTAGTGAACCGACCATTTCACGAAATGGTAGTGCAGGATCGTTAATCAACTTTGGATTTCCCTCAACTCGAAGGGTAGGTTCATTGTGCATTTGCGGCGATCGAACTGATTTAGCGTCTGCCAACCCAAACTTCTTCAGCATTCCATCAATATACGCTGTCTGCAAAATGTACAACATCTTGCGTGGTAATAGCGTTATTGCCATTCCTAATAAGTGTCCCACACGCCCCAAGTTCTTTAACCTGAACTTATGTACGAGAGCCGTCGCAACGTTCTCAATATCTCTTGGATCTGCAGCAATTACGATGTCGTCAACGTACACCGTAAGGAAAATTTTGTTGAAATTCCCGATTTTCCAGTATACTCCAGCATCAAACATACGTTTTTTGAACCCAATTTTAACCTAATATTGATGCAAGGTGTTGTTCCCTATTCTGGATGCTTGATTCAATCCGTAGAGCCCTTTCAGAAGTTTTGTCGCAATCTTCCTGCTCACTTTGAGCGGAAGATGTGATCTGCTAGCACTCAGGCAAAAGAAGCTGTTTGTTCTTGTTCTTAGTACACGAAATCTATTTTTGTAAGGTTATGGTACTTGTAAGGTTGTTGTAGTGCCCAAGATTCCCTCTTGAGGTCACCACTGTGGTTGATCCACGTCTGCTTGGCCAAAGCAGAAGAAGACTTTATTCTTTTCTTTCCGATTCCGGAATGAGCTCAGAGGCCATTCCTGTTAACTGTCTTCCGCTATCCTTCCTATCTTAAACATGCATTCATATCCTCAACGACAACGCTGGTAACTTAGCCAGTTCTCCCTGTGCTCTTCTGAACAGTGGTAGATTATTTGAAAAACTCACGAGCTCCTGTAGAAGCTCGTGTCAAATTTGCATACTCTTCCAGTGCCGTCATCATAACCCTCAGGTTGTTCCTTGTAGATATCAGCGTCCTCCGGAACGCCATTTAGAAATGGCGTCACAAAATCTATGTGTCGACAAGCCAGCCGCAGAAGTAAAGCTAGAATCAACACAAGAAGCACTGATGCGATGCGCACGCCAAGGGAGTACGTTTCAAGGTAATCCATTCCATACTTCTGCCTGTACCCCTTAATCGCTAGCCTTGATTTGTGTCTTACTATCAGTCCTTTTTCATTTCGTTTCAATGCTAAGACCCACAACGATGATAAAATGTTAACAGATTTGTCTCGCGAGGGCTTTGGTCTTGGAACTACTACCCATGTTTGTTTGCTCATTAATGACCCATACTCGTCATCCATTACCCGCTTCCATTGAACAGCATGATCTATGCTAGGGCCTCTTGCACAGAGGTCGGGTTTCGAAAGTCACACACTGTTGCGATCATCATGCACTGGATCAGTGTTTTCGCTAACACAAACGCTCGAGAGTCATACCGGCTATTAGGTCTGCGCAGACGGTTTGATGGGCGCAAAGATCTTGTTGCCGATCTGACAGGATTTTGATAAATGTTCCCACTAGATCTGGCATCCGTTGTTTGTCCACCACTTGAGTGCATGCTAGCTTCATTTTGTTCGCTAGTTCCAATGCTGTCGCTGTTTGTAAATACAGGGACATCGTCTTCCATTCCTTAGGACTCACTCCCACTGAAGTCGTTGTCACTGTCATAATCACTAGTACTTTCACAGGAACTATCCTCCAGGACAGTATTGTAATGATTTGTTTCCTCCATACCTTCATCGGATTCACTGAGACCTCTATCATCCATTATGGTATCTGAAACCTCAGATCCATTGTCGTCAGAATCCTTACTATCCTCATCTAATGGAAGATGCACACGACTGATGGACATGGATACAAGTCGATGGAAGTCGGCGAACTCATGATCTTTCCACAATACCGCTTGTTAATCAAGTCTTTACCGTACTTAGGATCGGCAGTTAAATCTTCGTGGAAAACCACATCACGTCTTTTCACCAGATTCCCCGTGCCTAGATCCAGAATGCGGTAACCTAGCGAATCTTTGGCATAACCAAGAAATATACCAGGATCCGCTTTCATGTTCAGCTTGTTTTTGCGTTTCTTCTTTGGAACGTAATGAAACACAATTGAGCCACATACATGTAGATCGCTCACGTGCGGCTTACTTGTTTAAATAACTTCTCATGAGGAGTTATCCAATTCAATGCTTTGGTTGCGCTCATATTGTCAACTTCAATTACATAACCGAGTACTTCTCCCTACACACACTAAGTTAAACCAGCCGCTTCATTGTTAGCTCGAACTTTGCCCATCAAACCACCATTCAGCTTCTCGACTAGACAGTTTTCCTCGGATGTCTATGCATTCGTCGTCAATACCTTAATTAAATGCGCTTTAAGGAATTTCTTCAGAGCTTTATTGACAAATTCTTTGCCTTGATCAGAAGAGAATATTTTAATCGAATGCTCCTTTTCCAATTGTAATATCAAATCCATAACATTCTGGATTGTTTCACTCTTGTCTTTTAGCTGGAAGCACCATTTATATCGGGATGCTTCATCCTGGACAAGTTGACAGTAAATGTTTCCTCCAGGAGTAAGGACTCCAACGTGACACACATCTGAACTGAGACGTGCATTACTCTCTTTTTGTCGTTTTCCTTGTTGACGTTTGTAGGACCTGCGCTTCTGCTTAGCACACTGACAAACGATACACCGAAATCGTCCATTGAAGTCATTCAACGTGAGGGATTCCATTCCCTCTCCCATGTTCTTCCGAACCATTGTCTTCATTGCCTCGACATTCTGATTTGCAAACCGCATATGCCACCTCAGTAACTTATCTTCCCTTGACGCCATCCCCTCAACACACTGCAGTATTTGACGGAACAGTAGATCTATCTAACCAATAGTGCCCGTTCCGCTTTTTGAAAACTAACTTCGCACCTTCGAATTTATCATTTGTAAAGAAAGTAACTCTCTCCTCCACTACACGCCATCAGTTCTTACGACAACGTTCCAGCAGTCTCGTTGTCTTAGACATATAAGACTCCAGCCGCGCTCGATACAAGTCAAAACCTCCAGTTGTATCATACTTCGGTACCTTAGCTCCACCATTCACTTTACGTACCTCCCGTTGCGGTTGCGGGTCTGGTACCTGCTATTGACCAGCATTTCTTTCGGCATTTCTTCTACCAGGTAATCCTCCAAACTCCATCGCAAAATCAGTTCAATTCTTGGATCCACAAAATGAAGCAAATTTGGGCTCATAACCTACGATATGCTAGACTGCACTCGTAGCACCTCTCAACGTAGGTCCAGTAGTGGCGAGGTATATACTTCTGGGTTGACTGATAATTGAGGAACGAATTGCGTAGTTCGAGTAAGAACCGACTATGAGTGTATTAACGAGTGTTGATGTAGGGGAAAGCATCTCGAGCGATAAACCCCCCGTAGACTACCCTTGACTATGCTGACCATGACCATACCGTTCTTGGTTGCACGCATGCACAAGTAGTTCCCAGAAATCCACGGATCTCTTTTGTTGGAACTCTCTTTCTTCCTTGTCATAGTTACGAGAAACGGGTGAACAAGTGAGCGACTTCAACGGATGGGACGGACCTCAAAATTGAGACTGGTCGTCGGATAATCTTCGGATTCGCCTTGCGCAGAAAGAAAACCACAGTCGTTGCGGAATTTGCTAAGCTACGAATAAAGCTTTTGACATTCCTACTAACAAGTAGAAGCTGCGCCAAGTGAAGTAGTTACTTTGTTCTGGCCTACTGCTCATTATAGTCAAACACATCTTGATCCTCAAGCACCACTCTCTACACTTCAACACATCACAAGCGTGTCATTGGCACGCAGTCAACCCATACTTATCTTCTACGAAATAACCTAAGTGATCACCGACCGCAGTCAGTGTCTCGTAGAAACCAAACCACGTCGCCAATTTGGCCCATTTCAAAAGACTAATTTTGAATATTTATCTTATCTCAGACAAATTGTGAATACACCATAAATTAGTCTGACATAGGCTAATTTTGAGCTCAAATTAATAATAGGAATAATAATAGGAATAGACCACCGGTAGCAACCACCAAAGCTACCCACGTTTGTGTAATATCAGCCTCAGTCTGTGGACAATGGACTCAGGCAACATTTGCGAATTAAAGATATGGGGTCCCCCACACGATGAAATAAAATTTGTTCGGCTGTTCAGCCAGCTAAAGCTGCCCTCCCAGTATTAACCCAAACAATTGTCTAAAACTTACTCTAATCTGGCCCTTAGACCAGGAACTTGTGAACTGCCATTTCCTAAGAGTTTGTATACTGTTGATAGCCCGCTTCTTGCTCTTGTGAGGGAACAAGGAGATGGAGGAATGAGATAACTGCTTATCTTTTCAGTACGTGCGTATTGTCCGCCAACGTTGTACGGAGAGCGGCGAGCGAATGGAAATTGCTCTGCGTCCGGTCAAAGCATGTATTGACTCGGAGCTGCTCGAAGTATTGTGCCTCTATGAATTGCGCAAGGCCGTCGATGACGTAACTAGCGAGGAATTGGTCACACTGATCGACGTAAAACTTGGATCGGTGAAAAATAATCAAGTCCCCGACCTTGATGACTTCTTTAGGCAAGTATTGAAGATCGACCTTCATGAAGACGATGTTGACGCCAGAGTCCTAAAGTATTATCGTGACTTCGCAACACTAATCAAAGAGAACGGTCTGAGCAAGATTCTCGGTGTGGGTGACCCTGCTGACAGTGGATACAATAACCGGATGAAGCTTCGATGCACCATTCTGATTGATAATTTGGAGCCAAAAATGCTCCAGGATGATGTACGCCGCTACGTGAAGTATGAATGCCGTGAAGCAAAACGCAACGACTTCATGTTATTCGGCATCATAAAGGACAAAGCTCGCGCACAACATAAATATTATGTGTTAGCACATGAGCGAAAGGTCAAGTCGAACCTCTGGAAGAAGGAAAAAAACGACAGACCACAGCAACAAGTTGGGCCCCAAGCCCTCACACACGAACCCTTCAAGTGCACACAAAGGTGGATCTCACTCGTACATCGGTGGTGGTGGATCTAGAGGTAGTGTGAAGCAGGATCCACCCAAGAGAGATGCCCCACCACCGAAGACGGGCAGCTGGTATTGCCAAGGACCCCATTGGCGGAGGGATTGCCCAACGGCTAGTGGTGATGACAAGGTTCGTGCATCAGAGAAAATGAAGGAGATTCGTGAAAACACTCGAGGTCATGTGAAAAAAATCGGTGTGACGCCTGCACCGGGTGAAGTCATGGTGAACAACCTGCTGACCATCCCATATCTCGCTGATACTGGCTCTGAGGAGACGTACATACCTCGCCAGTATTTGGAAGAGCTAACTAATGTTGGAGCCGCTCTTGAGGTGGTCCCACTACCACATGTAGAGAAGAAGAGTGCTGCGGGCGGAAACTATGTGGAATGTCGTGAAGCTGTCACGTTAGATTTACTGTTACAGACTGCCGCAGGACAGGGTGCATATGTCCGAAGTATATTGTAAGGTGATGGAAGGCTTCGAAGAAGATTTCATTCTCGGCAATGACACTCTGAAGTCTCTAGGAATTGATGTGAATAATCAATTATCACAACTGGCAGCTGGACCTCCTGCTGCGGATGGAGACCCTTTCGACTTAGATGTTCCTGACATTGTACCCCCCTCTGAAGTTCGCGAGAAATTGAACGAAATGGTAGTAGCGGCAGGCGACAATGGTTTCGACAGTGGGTATTTGGACTCCATACGGGAGATTGTGTTTGAGTATGAAGATGTCTTTCGAATCGATCTCCTCGCTGACCCACCGGCAAAGGTGGAACCCCTTCGCATTACGCTCCGCAGTGATGCCAAACCTTTTAGAGCACGTCCACGGCGTTATTCTCCAGCACAGAGTGCATTCCTTAGTGAACACGTTCGCTCACTAGAGAAAATGAGATACATTCGTCGAAACAACATGAGCGTCTGGGCATGAGCTGCTGTGCCGGTTCCAAAGGTGAACCGCCCAAACGAATTCCGTTTGACTATCGACTACCGACCTGTAGACGCTGTGACAGTTGCCAATCGCTGGAACAGGTTCGGACTTACCGTCCTCATCTGAGAATGTTGCCGGGGCGTACGGGTTTGCTGGGTTTGATATGCCTAGTGAGTTTTCTCAATTGCCACTAGCTGGTGATAGTCAGGATTCGATGAGCTTTATCACTAATGAAGGAGTGTGGACGCCATCTCGTGTTCCACAGGGTGCAATGGACTCACCACTACACTTTCAAAATCAGATGAATGTTGTTTTCGAGGACATGCAGCCTACTCAAGTGCTGATCTGGATTGATGACATACTGCTATTTGCACGCTCGCCACAAGAATTTATTGAAACTTTGCGTCGTTTCTTAGCTCGAGTGCGTGAACGCGGCCTGAAACTTAGCGCGGTAAAAAGTTTCCTATTTCGAAATGAGGCCAAATGTTGTGGTCGGTTGTTCAGTGGAGTCGGAGTCCGACATGACCCGGAGCGACTGAGTGGCCTCCACCAACTACCTCTCCCTTCTACTGCTGCTGACTTGCAGCAGCTCCTGTGCGCAACAGGGTGGATGCGCGACTCTCTTATGGATTACAGTCGGGTGATGCAGCCACTGCATGACAAGCTTGAAGGTGGTAGGCTGTACAAAGCGTCTTGCTGCTGGTGCAGCAATCACATGGACTGCTGCAGATACAACTGCATTTGAAACAGCTCGTCCGCTACTTACTACGTCCCAAACACTACATTATCCGTCTCAGAATGCCTCCATTGTGCTGATGTCCGACGCATCGGACCGAGGCTGGGGATTGGTCGTCACCCAAGTGACGGGTTGGGTTGATGGATTGCCGGTGACTGACCAACGGCATGAACTACTGGTGTGCAAGAGTGGCAAGTTTGATGACACTGCAAGCCGCTGGAGCATCATCGAGAAAGAGGCATTCCCTATAATTTGGGCAGCACGTAACCTCACCTACTTGCTTGTACGTGGTACAGGTTTCGAATCTACAGCGATCATAAGAATCTTATTTACGTGTTCGCTCCTGATCAGGAAGTCAAACGACATGTTCGTGGTAAATTGCAACGTTGGGCTATGTCTTTAATGGGGTTCCAGTACCAGATTGAACATGTAGACGGCTCGATCAACCTCTGGGCGGATTTGCTTTCACGGTGGGGGCTCGCCTCGAGGGAGGAAGGTGGAGTGACCAAATACAAGGCCATTACACCCAGTAGAACCCACGAGACGATTTCAGCTGATACTCAAATGCGGCGACTACATCTACGTGCGGGTAGTTTTGTGTTCCCTAGTTTGAGCGAGATTCAAACTGCTCAGCAACAGCATGCTCGCACCGCCCCACCTACCGCTCGTCGTGATGATAATGGTGTTCTGGTAGTTGGCGATCGGCTGTGGGTGCCTGAAATGGAGGTAGCGCTGCTCCAACGAATTTTGATTGTTGCTCATTGTGAAACGCAAGGTCATAGGGGTATTGAACCAATGATGACAACGATGACAGCGATTTTCGAGATCGCAAACTTGACTCAAGTATGCCGTCGTTTTCTGAGCAAATGTCTGCTTTGTAAGCATGTGAAAGGGGGAAATATTATTCCCCGTCCATGGGGTCCTACCTACGATGCAAAAAAACGAAACGAACTGCTACACTTCGATTTTCTCTACTTGGGCGATAGTATGGGTGCAAGTACGTTCTTGTACTAAAAGACGGTCTCACGCATTTCTGTGAGTTGGTAGCGTGCGATACACCAACAAGTATCATAGCAGCCACAGCTCTAGTTGACTAGCGGAAACGATTTGGTGCCCATCGATTTTAATTTCTGACCAGGGAAGTCATTTCAAGAACGAGCTCATCACTATGGTATGCAAAAAGCTAGCCATTGATCAGAGTCTAGTAGTGGCGTATGCGCCATGGATTAACGGGACAGTCGAACGTCTAAACCGGGATGTACTGCAGGTCCTACGCGTATTGCTGATGGAATACTCACTAGATACACATGAATGGGTATATCTACTACCACTGGTAGCCTCAACCATACTCCTGTGCGATCGTTGGGTTGCAAGGCCCCAAGCGAACTTTTCACTGGCTTGCCACGGCCGACCCCATTTGAACCTATTCTACTGGAGCGAGGACAGCGTGTTGAGATATTAGAAACGGCGGTGCTGCCGATAGAACAGTTGGATCAGTTGCGTGTTAGCCTGGCTGGATTGCACAAAGTAGTGTTAGATCAACGTGAGAAGCGCCGACTTCAAAACATGGCTCGATCGAAGGGAATTGAGTGCAACTTTAGCGTGGGAGATTTCATACTCTGGTCCCGCATTGACTCCCGGATGTCTACGGACAAACTTCTGGCCCGCTGGGACGGACCATTTGAAGTTACAGAAACAGCCCCTCACTCTTTCACGATTCGTCACCTCGTGACGAACAAGCATTACGAGGTGCATGGTTCGCGCCTTAAATTCTACGCTGACTCCAGTTTTGAAGTAAATAAAGAGTTACTAGCACATGTCGGAAATCAGGGCGTGGTTCTAGGAGTCGAGAGTATCACGAAACACCGCAAAATCAACGGTGTGTGGCAATTATTGGTATCATGGGAAGGTTTGCAAGAAGAGGAAAATTCGTGGGAACCTTTAGTTTCACTGCACAAAGATGTACCTTCCCGAGTGCAACAATACATTGATACCAGCAATGACACAGCGCTTATACGTGCTCATTCTATGCTGGTACAAGCTCCAACCAATTAGTTCGACCACAGCGTGACGTTATACTTCAGCTTCAACTAGTTGAAGTGCAACATTACCGGTAACTTCAAACAGTCTCACGAATGACGCATTTATCACAAGATGGTGACAGATCTCTGTCAGAGATGACGGACTTTATTCATGGGCAATTTCTATTTCGAAGCATGTATCTGCATATTTTCAGCAAGGTGACGTCTTCGGGGCAGTGTAGGCAAAACCACAGCCCGTATTGCATCTCTAGCTGCAATGAGGCTATCTAGATATTAGACGACAACCACAACCACGACGAGAACTGCAAGGCTACTCAGGACCAACCGATGTTACTAAGGACAACAGTAGCATTGATGGTAGAGAGATTAACTAACTAGCTTTAATCTCACTTTCGCTTTTACTTAGCAAGCAACAAGTATTCCAAGCGGAACTTGACACACTCGGGCATTCACTACTTAAACACCAGTTCGTTGTTTCGTGAAAGGTGGAAACAGATAGCTAAAGGTTGAATTGTAAATCTGCTGATCTCATTTCCAATTGCATATCAAACCTAAAGAAACGGCCAGAAACAAAAGGTCCGTCCGTGTGGTCCTGACCAATGCTCAACGCGCTGACGGGGACAGTACCAAGCAGCTCGTCGGTTTGTTAAACAGTGTTTGATGGTGCACAGCTAAACTACACGAAC
Source organism: Phytophthora palmivora (assembly GCA_008079305.1). Taxonomy (NCBI): domain Eukaryota; phylum Oomycota; class Peronosporomycetes; order Peronosporales; family Peronosporaceae; genus Phytophthora; species Phytophthora palmivora. The sequence goes on along the minus strand of VOQZ01000158.1, from coordinate 60,426 downwards.
AGTACCGAGGCGTGGACGTCACAGCAAGAGTTGAAATATATAGGCATCAAATTCAGAATGCAACACCGCAAAGTATTGTTGCCCCTTTACAAATCTACAGTTCGCAAGAATCCCATCGGACAGTGAAACTCCATATTGGAACCCAATTGGCAGATCGAACAGTGGCGGGTTTTAGAACGTGTGACGGGGTCACACGAGCACCTTGCTCGAGGAAGCGTGCTATTAAGAGTATACAAACTCTAAGTGAACGGCAGTTCACTAGTCCCTGGTCTTAGGGGACTTAATAGCCAGTTTAGAGTAAGTTTTAGACTGATTTATTTATAGTTAATTAGGTTCATTTGGCCTGTAATACAAACTCCTAATTAACTATATTTTATCCTGATTATGCATATAAAAGGTAGGTTAATTACTATTGGTTGGCCCTCAGCCACCTCAACTTACGTGGAAGTAGTGTGGTCCACACCAGGAGTGTGGTCCACACCACTCACAACAGAGTATTAAAACAAATACCCACAGAAGTATATCTACTTCTAAAGGCGGTACCCTTTCTAGGGTACCCCTTCATGTAACCCCGTTACATCCTCCCCCACTTAGGTTGGAAACACCCCCAACCAATGAGGAGCTAGGAAGAGAGCTCCGCTCTCTTTCCTGTCCTTGTCGATACCCATCGACGAGCCACCGTTGTGGTTTTGAGGCTTCATTAAGCCTTTTGCGCTAGTGTCAAGACACCGAGGTTTCCACGGCAACCTCTTCAAGATGCCTAAGAAGACAAGCACCCACGGCGCTTCGGCGCCTTCTAAGTCTAAGATCGCGACGTCGAAGACTGCTAAGGCCAAGTCGAAAGACAACGCCACTCCACGCAAGAAGACCGCAAGGTGGTTTCCTAGGTAGCCAGTAAGTCTACCGCTGCTACTGCCACACAAGGAGGGAGCTCGCGACACAGTTGCTCGCGCTCCTTGTCGCCCGACGATATGCCGAACCCTCGGTGCGCCTATCGGGACCACAGTCCTGGGTCAGAATCCCCGGAGTTTAACATCCCTATGATCACGGGATCAGAGTCTGACGGGGACTCTCCTGGATCTGCTAAGGATCCATCTTCTTGTCAGGATGCTTCTTCACAGGACGCTCCTGCTGATGATACTGAATCATCATAGGCAAAGGCAGCTTTGACGACCTCGCCTGCCAAGAACCTTACCTTAACCGAAGGTAAGGCTCGAGCCCAAGCTGCGAAAGCAGCTTCTCCAAAACGGGCTGATGAGGGTGCTGCTGCTGCTAAGAAGCGCGCAGCCCCTGGCTCTCCTACGTCAGAGCCTTCAATCGCTAAGGGATTCAAATCCCTGTTCGACTCCTCAGACGAGGAGGAAGAGGAGGGGGCTGTCTCTGAGCCCCAAGAGATCTCCAATGTTCTCGATGAGCAGCAAAGAGCGTTATCAAGCTGCTCAGCTGCAAGACACTCCAGTGCCTCCCACGCCGGTGTATCCTCGCGGATACTACCCACCGGATGCAGGGTCTGGGTCTCCTATGTTCTTGGAGCACCTCAAGGCCCCTCGTGGTCTAAACCATGGACGCATTTCACGTGGCGCCTATGAGCGTGCCTTGGTTCAGGACGAACCACTCTTTGTCAACGACATCGAGGTCGCTAGGTGTGTGCTGCTTGCACCACACCGAATTCCTCTCAAGGAATTTACGAGTCTCCGGAAGAAACCGGAAGACCGTGGTGGGCTCTTCCCTGTGTGGGGGTACCCTTCGGTACAGCCCGAGAACACCGCAACCCAGACCCAGGCAGAAGACCTGTTCTGGAGATGGGTTTCTCTGAAGAACTTCACAGTTCAGGAGTTGAAAGAACTCCGGGAAGATCACCTGCTGTCCTATGTCTTGGACCAGCGAGATCTTCGCATTGCGTTTGCCCACTTAGTCGCTAAGCGGCAACTCCACTGTTCCGTCAACCCAGGGACCGTACACCGTAAGGCGGCTAAGAAGCCGCGGGCTAGTTACGCCCCGGCTGTTGATCTCAAATCTCAACAGCCTTCGGGCAGTCAACCCGAAGCCGGTCTTCCGGCTCCCACGAGTTCTGTGACGAGGGGTAACCCCGCCACTTCACAAGCTGCTGGTGCTTCCCGGAGTGCCGTCGCTGTTGGATGACCCGCTCCACATGGTAGTGGAGCTCGCCGTTCCGGTCAAGGAGGGCAGGAGGAGCTCTCGCACGCGTTTGAGTACGAGGCTCCTTCTCAGCCGTATCCTTCTGGACCCTCATCTTCGGGTCGGGACTCTGTGGGGTCCCAGTTAAGCGACGAGGTCCGTCAGCTTCGAGATCGTGTTTACGCGATCGAGATAGCCGTTGGGCTTGGACCTGGTGGTCAGGCTGCCTCTCAGGCTGGCAAGCCGGGGGCCCTCGAGGTCCTTCGTCAGGACTTGGACGCTCTTGGTCGTGAGACTCACGAGCTCCATGGGCGCGTTGACCGCCGAGCTCCGGCTGCTGCCTTGAAGGAGCTCCGTCGAGGCTTAGATGTTCTAAGCCATGAGGTGCATGGTCGGATGCCCTCTTATGGGCCGCAGGGGTACTCGTACCACTCGGCTTATGGGTATAGTTCTTACCCAAGTTCTTCCCACTCGGTACATACCCTTCGTATGACTCGCGTGGGTACCAGCCTGTGTATCAGTCACAGGCTTCAACACCGGCAGCTCCGGTTGTCCAGAGAGCTCAGCCTCGTTTCGAGGAGGTGAGTTCTCACCTTGGTCTTCCTCCGTCCTAGAAGGAAGACCCAGCGGATCGTGATACCGCTTACGACGCCCCACGTAGAACGTCGGGTGCGTCGCCATTGACTTTGGGAGGTCAATGGTATATGCCGCGCCATGTATGGCCAGGACCGCAAAGGGTCCGATGAAGCGGTGCTTCAACTTGTTGCTCTCTACAAAGCTGACCACATTTAGCGGTAGGTTCTTAGCGTCTAGTAGGACTAAGTCCCCTTTCCTAAACACGTTTAAGTTTCCTCTACTTTTTGTGTCAGAGTACTCCTTTTGTTTGTCTTGGGCTAACGTCATTGCGTCTCTAACACGGCTGATTAACGTCAGCCTGTTGTCTATAAACGATGACAACTGTCTTTTCAAAGACTCAGGCTCGATCTCCGAGACCTGGGAGGAAAAGGCTTTCCGAGTCTCTCCCCCACTTACGATGGAGGCATCGGTACCTCCCCGCAAGGTTAGTGGCACCTGGGTGTGTCGTAACCCATTCAAGTAGAACGGGGTAAACCCCGTTGATGCGTGTACCGCATTGCTGAGTGCAAACTCAACTATAGGAAGCTGGTCCGACCAGGATCGAGGTGCTTCCGCACAGATACTGCGCAGAGTATCTTCGAGCACGCGATTGATGCACTCTGTCTGACCATCTGTCTGCGGATGGTCCGCAATTGCCATCGTCAACTTAGTTCCCAATAACTGGAACAGGGTGTCCCAGAACGCCCCTGTGAAGTGCGGGTCTCGATCAGATACTATGGTCTCTGGTAGACCATGATAGCGAAACACGCTATCTAGGAACAGCTGTGCAGCTTGTTTCCCGGCGACCTTGTCACGTACCGGAGCAAGATGCACCATCTTGTTCAAACGGCAGGCAAACACCAATATGCCGGCGTTGCCCCTGTCATCGGCCGGCAGGCCGAAGACGAAGTCGAGACTCATCGACTTCCAGCAATCCGCTGGTACTGGTAGGCTCTGCAATGGAGCCGAGGCGTGGCCCGAAGGCTTCACCCTCTGACATGTTTCACATGTCTTGACATAGTGTGCAACCCACTTATACATGCGGGGCCACCAAAATGTCTGAGAGACCGTTTGGTAGGTCTTCTCTCGGCCAAGATGGCCACTTGTCGGCGCATCATGCGCCTCCAGAAGTATGTCATACTTCAGATCCTCGTCGTTTGGAACGACAACCCGAGGAGGATATCTAGGGTCTACTCTGTAATGGAGTAACCCGCCGGCCAGCTCATAACGATGAAGCTGCGCCCGCTGTCGAGGCGAAAGCCTGTCGACTTTGGCGTCCTTGCCATCGGACAAGAACTGCACCAGTGGTGTGTAGTTCTCGTCCCCTTGATACGCCAAGCGTATCCGATCGTATAGATCTGTCGTGACCCGACTGACATGAGCTAGCTCATAGTCAGGTCGACGCGACAATGCATCGGCAAGCACGTTGAGCTTGCCCGGCTTGTATTCAATGCGGAAGTTGTATTCCGCGAAGAATGACAGCCACCTCGCCATCCGCTGCGACAGATGCGGCGAGTTGGTGGCAGCCCGCAAGGACGCGTGATCCGTATAGATCACAAAGGGTCTCGTGCCCAAGAGGTGAACTCTAAACTTGACAAGAGCGTACTTCATTGCAAGTAGCTCCTTGTCATGAACGGGATAGTTCCGTTCGGCAGCCTTCAGCTGCCTGGACTGGAAGGAGATGACACGTTCGTGTCCCTCATCGTCCTTCTGCAATAGCGCACAGCCTATTGCATAGTCAGAAGTGTCACAGACGACGCTAAATGACTTGTTCTCGTCCGGCAAGGCCAGGACTGACGCATGCTGTAAGCTCGCCTTGATGATGTCGAAAGCATCCTGGTGATGTTGCTCGCAGACACAGTCGGCATCTTTGTTTAAGAGATCCGACAGTGGTCGAGCAAGTTCAGCGTACCCTGCGTTGTACTTATGAAGATAGTTGGCTAAGCCCAACCACTTCCGGAGGTCCTTCTGTGACCTCGGGGTTGGCCAAGCCGCTATGGCCTTGACCTTCCCTGGGTCGGCACGCACGCCCACCCTGCTGACAAAGTAGCCGAGGACTTTTATCTCCTCAGCTGCAAAGGCGTACTTGTCGATGTTGGCATAGAGCTTGTTAGCTCTCATGACCTCAAACACTCGACGGAGGTGCTTCTGATGCACCTCCATAGTCGTCTGGCCTCCTTCGGCACGGCTATGGATGAATATATCGTCGAAGTACGTCTGTGCGAACGTACGCAATGGTCTAAGCAATTGTGTGACCAAGCGATTGAACGTCACTGGGGCATTCGATAGCCCCTGTGGCATCACTAGCCACTCCCAGAACATCCCACTCGGGGTGCTCACTGCGGTGAGAGGAATGTCACTCTCCCGCATCAGGATCTGGTAGTATCCGTCTACCAGATCCAGGGCACTGTACAGCGTACAGCCCGACATGTTGTTTAGCAACACATCCTTGCGAGGGATCGGCGTTTGTGCCGGTACCGTCGCATTGTTCAGCTTGTTGTAAGCGTGAACCAGACGCCACTTCCCGTTCGGTTTCCGAACGCAGAAGGTCGCCGTCGAGTGCGGGGACTTCGACTCCCGCACCATGCCCGACTTCGCCTTCTCGGCGAAGAAGGCATCTATGACCTCGCACTGCTCGCGAGGTAGAGGCCACTGCCTCGTGACACAATACTTTGTGCCTGGCACGAGATCAATCTCGTGCCGAACTCCCCGATCCGGCGGGAGTTGGGATGGTGGGTGCTTCGACACCACATCCGAGTATTCCTTCACAAGAGGATACACTGGATCCTCCGGGTTCTTGAGAATCTCAGAACCCAAGCGCGTTGCGCGCTGCTTCGTGAACCCCTCCAGGACGTCCTCGTCCATTACGGAGGAAGAGTTCAAATCTTCAGGAGAGGTCTCCGGCTTCAGGAGCACCATCTCCGCAATCTCTCCGGCCTTCAACTCGGCCAGGAAGTCCTTCATGGACAATTCCTCGAGGTTCAGCAGTGCTGACACCTCTGGCAGTGCCTCCAGATGGACGGCACCTGCCCTAACTTGACGACCGGACACGCCGTCGAAGACATGGCATTGCTCTTCGACCGGCCGTGCCGGTGGAGTCTCAGACTCCGGGTGTGGTACTTGGTTATCCACACGAGAGGTGCTCAACGGCACCTCCGCACTCGTACTGGTCTTTTTGACCCCGCGTGGAACTACGTTACCCACGCCAGAGACGCATGCTGCGCTCTCAATCTTCTTGGTCTCTTCGACCTTGTGTGGAACTATGTTACCCACACCGGAGGCGCTCTCGGCGCCCTCCCCAGCAGCCGCAGCTGCTTGTGGACCTATGTTACCCGCTTGCGGAACTACGTTACCCGCCTGTGGACCTATGTTACCCACCAGTGGACCTATGTTACCCACACAGGAGACGCCTTTAGTGCTCTCCTCAGCAGCCTCTGCTGCTTGTGGACCTATGTTACCCGCCTGGTCAGTGCCGTCCGGCACTGCCACAGTCGAAGCCCATACGGCGCGACGACTCTCAGCGTTGGGACTTGCCGACGTGGCAATCCCACACGCTTGGCAATGAGCCTTGATCTCATGACCGGTTGCGAGGCTCATCGCAACACCTTCGTTGGAGTCTGTGACTCCCAGTACTTCTTCGGGCGCATAAGCACCTTGGCGACCATCTCTGGCGCCCCAGTCCCGGACAGAGGTGGGAACATTACTCACCAGAGCTCTGTCGGAGACTGCAGGCCGGCTAGCCCCGATGGATTTGCCGCGCCAATCGATCCAGGGCTCATGCTTTTCGAGCCACGGCATGCCCAGGATCAAGTCGTACTTGTCCATGTCTAGGACAAGGAACGAGTCCGTGCTGCCAAAGTCCTCAAACTTTACAGCCAGGTCCATACGGACCCCAGGTACGTTAACCAGCTTACCATCGGCCAGTCTCACCGAGACCTGGCCCCTGCCTTCGCTTTCACGCAAAGCGTCGGCATACTTGTCGCCATTCCGCGCGACCGTCTGGCGTCGAGCAAAGTTCGTCGACACCTCAGAGTCAATCAGGACTCTAAAGGGATCTCCATATCCCCGTACACTCGCGTGTACCACGAGCAGTACACTGCTGCTCTTTCTCGTCTCGAGAGCACCCAGGCTCTCAGGGGCTAAGCCTCCATGGCGTGCGCCGCCCGCACTCCTACCATGGGGACTTAGATCTTCCCCAGTAGGGCGCCCCGCCCCTACTGGTGACCCCAGTTCCCCTGGCTCTTGGGTCGCGGCTTCTGCCACGGGCCCCTCGAGCCCCTAGGTTTGGAAGGGAACTTCCTTTGCCCTCCCGCAGGGCAGGCACGTTGCATGTGCCCGAGCTTCCCACATCCGTAGCAACGGATGGAGCTCTGTACGGCCGTACCCAGTTCCATGGGTACCGGCCCGGTGCTGGCTCCAGCTGCTGGAGCTCCTTGCACTGCGCCTGATGACGCATTGTGGCATTGCCACACCGACGTAGGAGTACGAGCCTGTCGGTGGCTGTACTCGTCTTGGAGAGCGATCTGTATCGCCTCCTCCATAGTGTTCGCATGCACGCGGAACAACTGTGTGCGGGATGGGCCCACCTTCAGGCCATCCATGAACACTGTCACGTTGATGTGTTCAGGTAGGGGGTTCCCCACCAGAGATGCAGCGAGCACTCGCATCTCTTGGATGTATTCGTGCAGCTCACGCTTCCCTTGTTTACAGGCAAGGAAGCGCGAGCGCTGGCGATACTCATAGTTCGCCGGAAGGAAGGCGGCTCTAAGCTGTTGACACAGCTGAGCCCAGGTTGTGAAACAACCCGGCGTTGTCGCTTCGCGCGTGTACGCCCAGGTCTTCGCCCGTCCTTCTAGGTTGGATATGGCGAAAGCGACCCGAAGTCGCTCGGTCGAGATTAGAGCCGCGTCCATCGCGAGCTCGACCTCCCGAACCCAGAAGTGGAGGTTCTCTCCCTCCTTTCCCTCATAAGGATTAACCTTAAGCCTCAACGGCTTAGGCTGGGCTGGCTTCATCTCAGCCACGGGGGTCTGCAGCCCCTGTACGTGGGCGATAAGCCCTCTCTCGAACGTGTCGAACGCCTCAATGCGTTCGACCTGCTCGGCCGGCGTAGCAACCGCCAAGCTTCGGAGGGCATCTCCTCCAAAGATGCCCACCATCTTCCGGACCGACTCAAACTGAGAGTCGGTCAAATGAGGGAACTCCGCTCTATCCATCCTGGCTTACCTTGTAGGAGCCACAGAGGATTCAGGTAGTCAATCTACCCGCGTAGGCGTGGATTGACTACAAGTGCTACCAAGTGTGACGGGGTCACACGAGCACCTTGCTCGAGGAAGCGTGCTATTAAGAGTATACAAACTCTAAGTGAACGGCAGTTCACTAGTCCCTGGTCTTAGGGGACTTAATAGCCAGTTTAGAGTAAGTTTCAGACTGATTTATTTATAGTTAATTAGGTTCATTTGGCCTGTAATACAAACTCCTAATTAACTATACTTTATCCTAATTATGCATATAAAAGGTAGGTTAATTACTATTGGTTGGCCCTCAGCCACCTCAACCTACGTGGAAGTAGTGTGGTCCACACCAGGAGTGTGGTCCACACCACTCACAACAGAGTATTAAAACAAATACCCACAGAAGTATATCTACTTCTAAAGGCGGTACCCTTTCTAGGGTACCCCCTTCATGTAACCCCGTTACAGAACGATACTACGAGAGCTACGAGAGGAATCAGGGAGCAGGTGTGGCGCAGAGGGAAAAATGCCGCCACTTGCAAGAGTTCAGTGAGCGGGCATACTATGGCGATCATCTGTCGAAGTGTTATCTTCATCTGTGTGCATTCGAATGTATAAACAGGACATATAATAAATAAAAAATTGATATCTATAAATATTCAGATATTAAGGAATTACGAGTCGTCAGTAATGATAACCTGAATAGAGTTTATCAGATTATGCATTTTTGCTTATTCTTTTTGAAGCAGATCGCTCTATTGTAATGAAGCAAGAATCCGGTTATCTGCTTGAAGTACAACTCCTCGTATATACCATGTTTACTGGATTCATTTGTCAGCTATTTGTTGGTATTATTAGTGCTGTGACGTCGCGACTCTGGACACTACAACGTCAATTACACCAGACGCTCAGACGCTATGTCCATTCTCAGCATTTGATTGGTCAAGTTTTCCACAACTCATCAAAGCAAAGTACGTTGCTGTCAGATTTAAGCTAAATGTGCCATATTCTGAATGGTATAATTGCTACATTGAAGCTCAACGAAGAGAGATGCCCATATTGTCGTCTGGTGTGAAAGTCGTTCGATATGGCACCCTTAGTGTAAACTTAATTAGATTAACATCGCATACACATATCTAGTTTCGGTATCAATGCATTTCCGCGTCTATATAGGCGCGATGGGTTTGAGCCATAAATGCGCATCTGATTGTCAGATTTAATAACCAGACTTTCCGTATGTAGACATGCAAGAGTGTCAACGAGGATGTGTGTCGTTTGCGGTCGTGGGACGTCCAGGCGAAAATTTCCTTATACACCGGACGTCGCCAGCTCTCGTATTTATTACCACAAAGGGACTCGTTATGCCACACTGTCTGCCTCTACTCTATTTGATTACGGCAGCCAACTTTTTCATTAGAACCCAGAATTGAAGTTCGGGGGTACCAGGTGTTGTGCCATGTGATAGGGGATATACACGAGCCGAGCGTTACTACACTACTAATAACCGTACACTGTACCGACTTCCTCTGTTCATTGCTGACAGCGATGTTGATCTGTAATGAATGTATAAAAAAGACGTAACAAATGCAATGTTTGCTCAACGTAAATGCTCAAGCTTCATTGAGAATACTATCGCAGTTCTCACAACTCTCAAAGTCTCTATTGTCATCTACCTGTCCTACAGAGCGGTCAATAGGTACACCATAGGCAGCAGCAACATCTAACGCCTGCAAATGCAGCATCACAGTAGAAATTGGAACGCCCTCCCCTCGCAAATCATTAATCCACACCACTAGCTCTTTCTCAGCCTCCAAGGAGAGGGTGGTCCCAGTACCGCGACGTCGGGCCTTCTTCTTGCGGCGACATTTGACGGATTTGCATGCGGCCTCGATGTGGCCAAGTCGTTTGCGCCACTGGTAGAGAAGCTTGCGTCGCTGCTCGTGGGCAATGGGATCCAGCCTTGGGAAGAATGTGGCAATAACAGCATTAATATCACCACATTCCACCCAGGCAGATAGCATTTTCAGCTTCTCGCCTGCCGAGAATGCTTGGCGCTTGCGAGGCATGGAATTGCGATTGTCAAAGGTATGCGAACGAGGCTTGGTAGTAGACGATGTGAGTGGATGAATGGAAATCCGAAAGTGAGTTCGATTTAGGTTAGTGTCATTGCTACTTGCTACCTCCTACTGTTCCTACAGTCTTTTAGTAATCCTACTGTTACGGTCCAAATGATTTGAGGCGCGGCCAAATGATTTGAGGCGCGGCCAAATGATTTGAGGCGCGACCAAATGTTTTAAGGCGCGACCAAATGATTTGGGGCGCGACCAAATGATTTAAGGCACGACCAAATGATTGAGTGATGCGTAAACACGATGCACATCATAGGATTCACCAAATTGAAGTTGAGAGCCAATCACATTACACGATCCCAAAAGATCCACCAATCAGGTTGCTCCATTCCCGTTTCTTCAACTTTGGCCCACACAAGGCACACGCCCGGCACGTGCGTGCCGCGTGCCTAACGTAGAGGTCCAGCGTAGAGGTCCAGTCGAACAGACAGCGAAGTGCAACCACAACACCCCCACTCAATTCGATGTCTCGAGCTTGGGACCCACGTTGCTCTGCATGAGTAAAAGGCGTAGCGTCTTCGTCGATAGACCCTTGGTGAGGAAATCAGCGAGTTGGTTCTTGGATTCTTCGTAGGTCAATTCAATCTCACCACTCGCAATCTTCTCGCGAATGAAATGGTAGCGAATATCAATGTGCTTGGTCCGTGCTTGGTAACCGACATTCTTTGCCAATGCCATGGCACCTTGGTTGTCTTCGTAGATCACCGTAGGTCCATGTTGCTCTGCACCAATATCCTTGAGTAGACGTCGCATCCATATAACTTCCTTGATGCAATCACGAAGCGCCATGTACTCGGCCTCAGTAGAACTTAGAGCGACCGTCTTCTGGAATGTCGATCTCCACACCACAGGCGCACCGCACACCATGAGCATTACCCCGCTGACTGAACGTCTGTCATCGCGATTGCCGGCCCAGTCAGCATCTGAGTAAGCGGTTAGTTCTGTCCCCATGCGTCCGTCGTATGTGATGGCCACATCCTTCGTCTTCAGCAAATAGCGCACCACCTTGATACCAGCATCCCAGTGTCGCTGACCGGGATTTTCGAGGTATCGGCTCAACTTGGCAACGGCAACAGCAATGTCCGGTCGAGTTCCACATGCCAGGTACATGAGGCTTCCCACCAACGACCGATAAGGTTTTGACTTCATCTTTGCTTTGTCATCGTCACTCTGTGGTTCGTCAGCCTTGGTCAGGTGGACACTCGGATCAAGTGGGGTGAGGCTTGGTTTTACGTTCTCTTGACCAAACCTGTTGATTATAGACTCCGTGTACGCTCGCTGACTAATGGTCAACGCCTTCCGTTCCATATCATAGTCGATCTCAATACCGAGAATGAAGCGCGCACGACCGAGGTCCTTGATCCGAAATTTCTCAGCAATTCCTGCCTTCACGGACGCAATGATGTCCTTCTCACGTGACGCAATCAACATGTCGTCCCCGTAAAGACACACAATGCACTCGTCGTCACCTTCACCTCTTGTGTAGACACATGGGTCTGCATCAGCAGCCTTGAACCCCATTGTCTTGAGATGTGCGTCTATGGTCTCGTTCCACACACGTGACGCCTGCTTAAGGCCATATAGACTCTGGAGCAGTAAACACACGACGTCACCTTCTCCTTCTGTGTCCGCCAAAGACAGAAGCTCTAGTAGGCCTTCTGGAAGCTCCATGTAGATCTCCTCTTCTAGTTTTCCATATAGAAATGCTGTGTCGACGTCACACTGCTCGATCTCGAATCCTTCTGCGCAACACTTAGCGAGTTTCGTACGAATCGAGTTGAGGTAAGCCACTGGGGCATAGGTTTCTTCGTAGTCAATGCCACGACGTTGCGAATACCCCTTTGCCACCAGACGTGCCTTGTGTCGAATGACCTTTCCCTCCTCGTTGAGTTTCAACGCGAACACCCACCGGCAACCTATCGGGCGCTGGTGCGTTGGTCTTGGTACCAACTTCCAGGTCTTGTTTGCAGTGAGCGACCCCAGTTCACTTGCAATAGCCTTCTTCCACTCTTTAGCGTCCACGCTTGTAGTGGCTTCTTCGTATGACTTTGGGACACCTTCCATTGCAGCCATAGCTTGGCCGTTCTCAATTGCGAGCCGGTCTTCGTTTACCTTTGCTCTTTCCTGGATCAATCTCTGTCGTTTCGTGGTTCCAGTCGTCGACGATGCCACTATTTGTTTCTTGCGTGCACTCGCCTCCTCAGGATCTTCAGTCTCGTCAATAGGGCGAGTGCGCGAGCGAGTAATCATGGGATGGGTAGAACCGTATGGTACCATCACACCATCCATTACTGTGTCATGTTGAAGTGGGATAACGTCACCACCTTCAGTAACGGTCGGAACGATCTGCCGTGTGTCCACCGATCGTTGTCTAGCTTGTACAGGAACGCTTGTTGGTTCTTCATCTTCATCTTGACGAACGATCAAATGACCAGATGTACTCGTCTCCATGAACTTGACGGTGCGCACGATTTGCACCTTTCCCGTTGTCACGTTCATGACACGGTATCCCTTCACTCCGTCTTCGTATCCCATGAATCGACACTTGAACGCCTTCGCATCGAGCTTTCGGCGATTCTCGTTAGGGATGTGTGCGTAGCCAAGTGCACCAAACACCTTCAAGTTCTTCAGTAGCGGCTTGGTCTTGTACACGATCTCGTAGGGCGTCTTGATTGTCACCGAATTTGGGATCCGATTGATGATCCAGGCTGCGGTGTTAACAGCTTCCGCCCACCACTTCTTGTCAACGCTCTCATGGTAGAGCATACAGCGAGCCATCTCCACGAGGCTCCGGTCCATGCGCTCAGCAAGTCCGTTTTGCTAAGGCGTGTACGGCATCGTCTTCTCGTGCTTGATGCCACAGTGGTTGAGGTAGGCCTTGAACTGTCGACCTGTGTACTCTCCACCGTTGTCCGAACGCAGACGCTTGATCCTTTGTCCCGTCGCGTTCTCGAAAGCTGCCTTGAAGATCTTGAACTTCGACAGCACATCTGACTTCGCTTTCATGAAGTAGACTGTCACGTGGCATGAGTAATCGTCGATGAATGTGACGACATACGTGCAACCACCAGGTGTCTTGGTCTGCATCGGACCCATTACGTCCGTGTGCACGAGGTCAAGTACACCAGCGCTTTTGACGAGCTTCTCCGGGTATCGTGGAAAGTCGTCGGCTCTCATCTTGCCCATGCAGCAGCCTGCACAGATAGCATCACTAGTGACACCATTTGTGACTTCAGGTACTCCATCTGCCATGGTCAGTAGCTGTTCGTAGCGCTTGAATGGGATGTGGCCTAGGCGTGCGTGTACTACAGCCCACGGCTCCTTACGAGGTGTCGTCGCGACATTGCACACCTCGTCCCCCACTGTCTTCAGCTTGTAGACATTTCCACAGCGCATTGCCTCCATAACCTTAGCGTCGCCATAGCGAAAGACACACTTGCCTTTGCTGAACTGCGCGACAACATTCTTCTCGGCCAGCTTCGACACCGAGATGAGGCTTCCTTCAACTTCGGGGATGTAGAGAACATCCGATAGCGAGACGGTCGTTCCGTCTGTCAGCTTCAGACTGACTGTGCCCGTTGCAACTGCGTCAATCTTCGTACCATCCGCAATAGTGATGCGGACTGGCGTCTTCAGGTCCTTCATGGATACGAACTTGTCCCGGACACTGGTCATGTGCGAGCTTGCACCGGAGTCGACGAGCCATTCCGATCTGTTCATCGCACGCGTAGCTGCGAATGAGAAGTCGTGTCTTTCCTCTTGGGCTACTTGTCCACGCTCCTCGTCAGACTTCTTCTTGCGGCACTCAAATTCCTTGTGCCCTTGCTTCTTGCAGTAGAAGCACTTGCCACCAAATCGATGCTTTCCCCCAGGGATCCTCTTCTTTGCTGCGAAAGCTTTCTCTTGAGCCGATGGCGATTCATCCGAGGCTGCAACACCAGAAAGCGCTTCAATCGCGTAGGCGAGTGTGATGTTTGGTGTGTTCTCGAGCACAGTGCTGATCATCTTGTACTCGTCGGTTAGACTGCCAAGGAGCAACACGAGCTGACGAGTCTCATCTAGAGGCTCTCCGATTGTCTCCATCTGAAGTACAATCTCCTAGAACTGGTCGACGTGGTTAGCAAACCGAGTACCCGGCTCCATCTTGAAGTTATTCAACTTCTTAGTAACAATGAGCCGGTTCTTCAGCGTCTTGCGATTGAACTGCTCTTCGAGCAACGTCCACGCGTCAGCTGCAGTTAACGCTCCACGGATGTAGACTTGGCATGTGAGGCTCACATCTCCTGCGATCACACCAAGGGCCTTCAGATCGTTGGTCTTCCATTCCGCCGTGGAGCGGTCACTCAGTTGGTCGTACTCTGGTTTGACAATCTGCGGAAGCAAACTTTTGCGAGCAAGTTTCATCCGCATGTTGAACTCCCAGTGAAAGTAGTTGTCTTCCACGAGTTTAACGGTGTCTGCGTAGCTTGGGCTCATAACCAATTGCGATTGTCAAAGGTATGCGAACGAGGCTTGGTAGTAGACGATGTGAGTGGATGAATGGAAATCCGAAAGTGAGTTCGATTTAGGTTAGTGTCATTGCTACTTGCTACCTCCTACTGTTCCTACAGTCTTTTAGTAATCCTACTGTTACGGTCCAAATGATTTGAGGCGCGGCCAAATGATTTGAGGCGCGACCAAATGATTTGAGGCGCGACCAAATGTTTTAAGGCACGACCAAATGATTTGTGTGATGCGTAAACACGATGCACATCATAGGATTCACCAAATTGAAGTTGAGAGCCAATCACATTACACGATCCCAAAAGATCCACCAATCAGGTTGCTCCATTCCCGTTTCTTCAACTTTGGCCCACACAAGGCACACGCCCGGCACGTGCGTGCCGCGTGCCTAACGTAGAGGTCCAGCGTAGAGGTCCAGTCGAACAGACAGCGAAGTGCAACCACAACACATGGCGCCAATTTAATTCTGATGGCAAGCACGCAAAGCGAAAATGCTGTCAGTAATAAATAAAGGAATGCGATTCTGTGATTTGATTGGGCTAGCGGGCATGTCAGTTATAAGCAGGCGTCAGTAATGAACAGAGGAAGTCGGTACCTTCCTTGTTGTTTAGTCTGCATTGATATTAAGGTACTGTATAACACACTACATGAGTTCATGGTCTTGTCGACCTCAGACGACTGATTTTGTCTCGAGCAGAAACCTTTGCAGCCTAGTGACCCCAAATAGTTTACAAATTGCGTTAATATACATACCAGAAAGGCCAAAATATACGTGTAAATTCTAGTAGAAAAGAATCAGCAGTCAAATGTTCGGTTTGTTTATAGTTTTACCCAAGAATAACGAAAATGCGCAACAGAAACAACGTTATTGACGTGCTCAAGCGATTAATTCGCTATATTTGTAATTTGTACAAATGATGACTCTGTCCTAACTTATTCCAAAAACCAGCTGGGATCACTCTCCACTGGCGTGATCCCAGTTGGGAAGTCCCATCGTGTTACGTGAAGACGACGAAGGCGAGGATCAGCTACTCATTCTTAATTGGCTGTTCTTCTATTTCCTATAAAGTTACCACGCGTGTTTGCTGAATATCCTGCCGTTATGTCGACATAACGACACCGTGTCCAAAATCAAATTGTTAAGCTTGGTGCGATACGGTCGGTATACACAGTTGTTGATCATTCACAGTCTTTCCGGATTCAGATAAATATGCAAGGTCTTATGTGGTTAATCTGCACTGGGGTCGCCTTGCTTTCAGCACTTGTGATCTCAGTTTCAGCGTTGGGTGATCAACCCAATCTTCCAACAATCTTATCAACCGACTTACCCTCATTGCAGCTACACATCATTCTGAAGCGCACAAGCATGCGGATCCATGGCTACGCTGAATTCGATGCTTTCATCAAACCCGTGGTATCTGCAGACGGCACAAGGGTGCACTACGAGGGCTTCACAAGTGTCCGTGGAGATGCAGACGAGAGCTTTACCCATGACGGCATTGTAGATTGTTTTCAATCGACTGGGTTACTCGAGTCACTGGTGTCAGCACTAAACAAGGCTACCCCTATTGCAAGTATGACTGGCAGTGATACGAATATTGAATGTTCGAAGGGAAACCTGCTCAAAACGTCGCTTAATGGAATTGACTTCGCCCTGTGCGCTGCTGGTGTCTCCGGATTTACCGCCGTTAGTAGTGATATGGACATTGTGGTCGAGTATCTCGAAACTCCCCTCAACAGTTTATCACCCCCGAGTGTCAGTGGCGGTATTAAAACATGCGGTTCTGTTATAGCTGGACCTGCTCCGTTGACCCCAACTTCGCTTGCGCTTCTTACTGGAACACCTATCACATCCACTGTGTCGAGAAATCTAAAAGCCGTAGATCACATGGCACCTGCTGCCTCATCGTGTGAATGCAAGTCAACACCTCGTCCGTGCGTCTTCTTTCACGGCATTGGTAATCCTAACGAGCTGGAGGAGCTTCAGAACACTCCTGACGACACAAATAGTAGAATGGGTGACATTGGTGATCATGCCCCTTGCTGTACAACGATAAAGTATGCCGTCTTAAATACTATCGATAGCGGATGGACCGACGATGCTTTACAGGAAAAATTCTGTCGCCACGCACTTTCGATGAGTAAAACCAGCGACCTAACATCTCGTACGATCGATGATACGATTGTTGTTACGCATTCAATGGGTGGACTCGTGATGGCTGGTGCTCTAGCCACCGGCAAATGCAGCTTTGGTACTAGCACCTCGTGGGTTGCAATAAGCACTCCAATGCGGGGTAGTATGGCTGTTGGGTATCTCCAGGGTATTTGCAATGAAGAGAGCGGTACAGTGGCAATGAAAGTGTTGGACTTTTTCGGTCGATGCCCCGTAAACCCGGCTCGAAAAACCGTCGTTTATAGGCATGGGAAGTATGCTACACCCGAGCTGAACTCAGCGTATGCTGCTGCACTGGAAGCTTACAGAGGCAATGTGACTGCGGCGATGTGTAGTAAACACTACGTGGGAGTTATTTCAAAATACTTCGCTAAAAGTATCATTGGAGGAACAGTTATTCCCCACAAGTCTTCCAAGAATGATGGACTGGTGGAGTTTCAAAGTTGCGCAGCGGGACTCGATTCATCCTTGTTCGGGGACAGCTACCTCGATCGATTTTACGCGCCGGACTTGAATCATGCAGATACGGCGTTTCTTACTCGCGATGGCTTCTTCAAGGACTCTCAGAAGCCATTCAAGTGGTTTGAATGCCTACTATAGAATTTGCATTACCTTGACCATGCGTTGACACAGAATCTGTAGTTGGTGCTGGACGGAAAACACCTTATGATACGTGATCACAGCACAGACATTATAAGCTGTCATACAATCCAAATTATATTGAAGTAGTCGGTTGTATTCAGAATATTCAGCGTGACATTTGTATCAGCTCGTCAAGACGGTATTCTGTGTGTTTTTTCAAGTAATAGCAGTTGTAAACAATACAGGTCGCCGATGAATGCAATTCTGTCTCGTTGGCTTATTCCATACGCAATTAAGCTTATGCTTGAAGCAGACTATTTCGTGTTGGTTTAGAGTTTATAATGGAGTATGAAGTGCAAGAGTTCTGTTAAACCTTAATTGTGTTTAACGGAGGCCTTGAATGAATTCCCCTGAATTTCACTACTTCGAAGTAGACCAGTCTAAATGTGTATCAATCAAAGCATGAGTGTGATTTCTTCAAGTGTATATTCTTTATGCATTCCCGACACAACACGTACGTTTGATAACGCTCGAGCCGGCGATCACATCAAAGTCATTGCTCAAACATGCGGGCCACCAGAAAAACCGCTGGCTGCAACACCTCCAGTGGATGGCGCAGGATGGTGCGACATCCGTCCACGAACAAACCCACCAAAGCCCTTCTTCTTCTGCTGTTCCTTCTGCATCTCAAGCTGGTGTACACGGGCACCATACTTGGTAGCAAGATCACGCACTACCCCATCGTCGTCACGGAATTCAGATATAACCTGGCGAAAATCAGGGACGCGCTCTGAAGCCAACGCCTTCAGGAACGGAATGAGGTCCTTCAGTTCGTGGTCGTCACGATCCCGTCCATTTGTAAAAGGTTTAATCGGAATAGCATTTTCCGGCTGCAACTGGTATGCCGCCGGATCATCGTCAAGAATCACAACTTGCTTCAAGTCGCGGTTCAGATTCGACAGATCCTTCACGTGTGCGCCGTTCAGATACCGCGTGGCATCACGTGACAGGACGTGCAGGGCACATTGTTTCGGGTCCAACTTCATGACAATCTCTTCTGCGCCATAGTTCTGGGAAAAAATGACAATCTCATAGTATTGACACAGCGTCTCCAAGAACTCGTCCACACCTGGGCGCTTCGCATGGCGCCAACCGTGCTTCCTCTATATCAAAAGAGCAAAACAAATTAGCACGATATCATTGCGAGCGATCAAAGTCAACGTACGCTCCACTCTGAGTGCACGAGTGTATCTTCAAGGTCCAACACGAGCACAGGGACAGGAGGCGTGTCTGCTGGCACTTGAGGGATGGGCCAATCTGGCAGCAATTTGAGTCTAGATGGATCCGTAAATGGCTTGACCGTCTCCTCCACCTTCTTGGCTACCACCACATAAATGTCTCCTAGGAACGTGGCGCCCAGTGTCTCCTTGATGTTCGACTTGATGCCTTCGTCCAGAAAATGCCACAAGATGGAGCCAGAGATGCTCCCAGCAAGTAGCGCGAACGAAATCCGGGCAGGAAGTGACGATGTGCGCACGACCTTGTGCCCAGTCGGAGCGTCGCTTGAGTGCTTGGCGGCCTTGCGAGCTGCTCGTCGCTCTGCGCGAGGCACCACTTTAAGAGGAATGTCACGCCCCACCTTGGCGAAGACGGACGAAGCTTCTGAGACGGAGGAAGGGGCAGAGACCTCAGCAGACATCAAGCGACGACATGCACCTTGAGCTGCAGACGCTCGCACGCCGCGCTGGGCATTGCGCAGCACCAGCATGAGCATCTTGGCTCGTCGATTTGCGGTCTATGGCTCGCCAGTCACATTTATCATAATACAGTCGTGAATCTCAGTGTTTGTAGGACGTAATTTATATAATAATAAAGGAAATAAAGTTTTAAGAATGACTTCATAGATTGCATAAATTCAATGCGGTGGGAATAGTTATTTATTTTAGAAGAAGATAATGTTTACGAAGTGTGCACGACTGTAATATTATGTTATGTTGCACAGTAGGTGGACCACGTAATTCAGGTAGCAGTCACCTTCGTGACACCGTCACATCAAGATCAAGATGCGTACGTTGAGCCTATTGCTGCTGGTGTTGCCTGGGATCTTGGCACAGGGCGACTTTGCAGCGTTGGATCCGGAGGCTGCAGTGGCAGAAGACCCGCAGTTCGATCCGTACGACGACAAGCCGCGTGGCGTGGGTGCTGACGCTGAGTACGCGCCAAAGTCTCGCACTGTCGAGAGCTTTGACTTCGATCCGTCCGAAGGCCTGACGTTCTACGTGGCGGGCGAGAGGAGCGAGTGTTTCTATCAAGACGCCAAGTTTGAGGGTGATGAGTTAGGCGGCGCGTATGTCGTGAGCTCTGCCGACTCGCACATTGACTTGGAGGTGAAGAACCCAGAGGGTGTCACGATCTACCGACGACTGGGAGACGCAGAGGGACAGTATCTCGTCACGCCCAAGTGAGTGGCGAGTTATGGAAGATATTATCAAGTGTTATTAGGAGTTGATGGAGTTTTGCATAGGCAATCAGGTGTGCACGAGTTGTGTTTCATTAATCCGGACTCGGACGGCAAATTAGTGACGCATGTGACTAACACGCTGCAGTCGCAACATCCAGTGGAGAAAGGTAGGTTGGCTACTCGGTTGTGGGGTTTTTGGACTGTGGTTAATTTGTAGTTGTGTAGAACATGTGAGTGTCTTGGCCAAGTACGCGTCGCACTTGGATGTGCGTCTTGGCGAGCTGGAATCGGAGCAGAGACTTCAGCTGATCCGGACAGATAGGCATATCAAAGGTGAGCTTCTTTACTTTAGGCTGTTGATTTGGTTGTTTGATGAGCTTTGTCTGATTGCACTTTTAGTGGAGGAGGAGATGAACAAGCATGTTATGTTCTACGGTGCGCTGGAGTGCGTTGTGTACCTCGTTGTGTGCTTCTTTCAGGTGTACTACATTAAGGGCTTGTTGGACAGTCCTCGTAAGGCGCGATCCTGGGTCTGAGGTGACTGTCGGCAGTGCTCAAAAACAATGAGAAAGAAGTGCACAGTGATAGACATCAAAGCGTATCTGTTCGAGTGTTCCAGTTATGGGGTCTGTAAGTTTGCATCTAGTTCCCTGATGTACTCAAGATCTGGACGGTTATCATCTGGCCGGTATCGTGTCCAAAGGTCCAGGAAGTCAGGTCCAAGCCCTCGGGCCTTCTCTCCATTTTCATCTTCATACATCCACAAGTAACATCGTGCCACGTCCTCAAGCTCTTTGTCAGGAAGTTGCAGTACAGTCCACCACGGGTCGTTTTTCTCTGTAGCTACGTTTGGCCCTACTTGGTGATGAAACAAGCACGCCAAGTACACTGCACCAGCAGCCAGAGCTACGCAGTCAAACGCAAGACACAATCCACTTTTCACAGCATCTGCAACCAGCATGAACGTGATTTGTCGAATATCCTCATACGAAATGTCCGGGTGCATCGCCTCTAGTGCAAACACCCGTTCCATGTGCGGCGCAACATAAGCAAACGGCTGCGGCGATCCAATCTCAAATGACAGCGTGAGCAGCAGAATCCGTTCTAGCAGCAAAACCTTGCTTGCATTTGCCTCCACTTCTCCAACCTCCACAACCTCCAGTAGTGCATTTAGCCACTCAATATGCTTGGTATTTGCTGCTTCCTTGTCGTTACCGAGGGTCGAGCTCATCTCCACAGGCTTTCCTTTCGAGTCGAGCTTCTGTTTCTTGGGTAGTGCAGGTGACAATGAGCGTTTGTGTGCTGCAGCTCCGTTGGTCTTGACAGCATGAGGTTTGTGTGTTGCCATCAGTTTCTCTTGAGCCTGTTCTCGACACAGCAGAAGGTACATGGAGCATTCAGTGACGTAGCGGACCTTGACCGGGAATTCCTCCGTCTTGCCAGCCAGGAAGAGCGCCGCCGTGGCCACCAAGAAGCGGTCGTGAGTCGCAAACGAGTGCATCATATAGAACCTTTGAATGAACAATTGGGCGGACACACTGGGCGCTTCAGGCATCTCTAGGAGCTGCGCCAAGTGCTCTACAAAGGCGCAAGTGGTCCGTCGTAACTGCTGTTCCACTCGCCACGGCACGTTGGACTCTGTGAAACTTGGTGTGTGGAACACAGACGGACTCTCCGTGTCTGTGTTCTCCTTCTCCGCATCGTGAAGTGTCGTGCTTGGCGTCTTGGAAGACCGTAGAATCACCGAGCGTAGCTCTGGGAAGACCCATTTATCACTAGGTTCAGGCGCCATCGTATTATTATTGTGGAAGTGACTGGCCAATCACAAGAGATAAAATGTTTCCATCAGTGTAATATTTACATTGAGATTTTCTCAGTAGAATATTTGTGTTTTTTGGCGCCGAAATCATAAATTCATTCAAAATGGAAGAGTTCGACCGTGATGAGCCGCTATTCGACCGGCGTTTCCACGTGCTGGTGCAGTATCCGGATCGTGATGAAAAGCTACTGCCGCTCACTATTCGTCTACTCACGGGCGTGCGCGTACGGTATCGTCATTTTCGCTCGATGAGAAGAACTTTCGTCCTAATCATTTCGTTTTACGCAGCAAAATAATGCCAAAAACCAGAAGGAGCGCGTGATACGCGTGGAAATCACAGACGACGATGGTGTAGACCCGTACTTTTTGTACCTCTGGAGCGTCTCGGAGGAGGAATTCCACGAACTCAAGGCGCAGCAGAGACTACTTGTGGATTTTGCCACATTTCCAGCTAATCTCATTGAATTACTGCAATGCTGTCTCAAAGACAGCAAGAAGATTGCTCAAGAGGAAGAAGAAAAAGAGGGAGGGGAAGGAACATCAATGGACGCGCATAATCAGAAGACAAGGTCTGCTGGACCAGTTCCATTGAGGTGAGTGGTGATTTAAATGGGTTTGTAGGATTTTAAAGCTGATTTTATGGGTGTGGTGCAGCTATTTAGCGGTGTTGAATACGATGGATAGCAATGGGCAATCGGTGTTCAGTATTGTCGAGACGAATCCGTTCAAGCAGTTAACGCATCTTTCGTTGAGGTTTTTCCCAGGTGATGATGCGGCTATTAAGGCATATCTTGCAGCGAGACTGGCACAGGTGGGAGCGAGCAAACGTTCGTTGTCAACGTCGTTGAAACAGACGAGTGAGGAGCTGCAAGCCACGCAGAAGAGTGAGGCGAAATTGCAACAGCAGTTGTCGGCGTTGGGCTATGAGGCAGAATCTACACTTTCACAAGAGAAAATGAAGTTTGCAGACGAGCTCGAGGAGCA
Organism: Phytophthora palmivora; assembly: GCA_008079305.1. Classification (NCBI taxonomy): domain Eukaryota; phylum Oomycota; class Peronosporomycetes; order Peronosporales; family Peronosporaceae; genus Phytophthora; species Phytophthora palmivora. The sequence goes on along the minus strand of VOQZ01000158.1, from coordinate 37,787 downwards.
ACGCAGAGCTGCCGCGACTGCTCTAAAGGAACGTGAGGATGAGCTTAATGCTAAAATTGATGCTTTGGTGGAGAGATATGAGAAAGAGGTAAGCGAGGCTTACTTTGGAGGAGATACAATGTAGTAGTAACTTTCGTTCGTGTTGAATAGGTCCAAATACTGAAGGCTGCAGCAGAGTCAAGTGATGCACAGGTGCAGGATTTGAGCAAGCAAAAGTACCAGCACGAAATGCAGCTTGACCACCTGCGAGCACAGTCACAAGATCTCAGTCAGGGCAGAAATGCGCTGTCAGGTGAAGTTGACGAACTACGCATACAGAACAAAGAGCTCGATCAGAAGGTTTTTCTACAGGAAAAGCAGATCAACGCTTTACAGGTGCGCGCAGATGCGCTCCAGCAACAGCTTGCGGACAAGGAAGACGTGATTAAGAAAACCGCAGACTTGTTGCAGTCGGCAAAACTTCACAACGAGGAAGTTGATGAGTCATTGAAAATGTATCGCGACAACCATGGAAGACTGCAGCAAAAGCTGGAGCTGAGCATCTCGGAGATCAATAAGGTAGACAGCAAAAATGATCTTGTGATTGACTGGCAATTCTAACGCTTTTGTTTCGCTCAGGGAAATGAGATTATTGAACGCATACAAAACGAAAATCGTACACTAAAGTCTAAGATGAGGATGAAAGCGAAGATTATCAAGCAACAAGAACAGGTGTGGTGACGTCCTACTAATGATTCTCCGGATCAACCCTAATATTTTGTGTGAACCAGTTTGTCGAAGAAAAACAACTTCAGCGTGAGGAAGCGTTGTTGGAGCTGAAGTCGACTAAGGATGACATTCGCAAGCGAGACGAGCATGTTTTACAATTAAAAGTACGCAAGCAAATGCCCAAGCGTTTGAGTAAATGAGACTTACTTTTATCTGTTTGCAGGACACAATAAAAGAACTGAGCCAGAAGCTGGAGGATAGTAACAAGCTGTTGGCATCCAACCAGCAAGGTACAGTGTCTGCTTGTAATCCGCACATTGCTATCAATTTTACTGGTCTGACGTGCAATACGTTTTCAATGCAGTGATCACATGGCTCAACAAAGAGATCAACGAAGCACAGCTTGGCCATCAGCGGAGAGCAACCGCACACCCGTCCGTACTCGCATTTCGTCCGTCCGACAAGGTGATTAAAAGTACCTAGTGTACGATAGTTACTGCAGCACTAACACCTCACTACGCCACGTTTCCCTTTATTGCAGAAGATCGCTACGGAGTCCAGGCCACCTACACACTTTTCGTCCAGTCTTCAGTCGTAGCGATAGCAACTAACTACAGTACCTCCTCCATTCATGGCAGCGGAGACAACATCAGCAGCAATGCTACACCAGCTATCACTCCTTACGTCTGCGTGTTAAATCACCAGCCCTCCGTCGATACGGATGCATTGTCCTGTAATGTAGGACGCCTCGTCACTCGCCAGGAACGCCACAAGCTGAGCAACCTCGTCCGCTTTGCCGAATCGAGCCAACGGGATGTTTCCTAGAACACGGTCACGTGCAGCATCAGCCATTGCGTCTGTCATATCTGTGGAGATGAAGCCTGGCTCAACCAGATTGACGCGGATGTTGCGGTTGCCAAACTCCTTGGCCAGTGACTTGGTCACACCTGCCAGTCCCGATTTCGACGCACTATAGGCGACCTGCCCCACGTTCCCTGCAGCACCCACGACACTACCAATGTTGATGATGCTGCCTTGACGTCGCTGCATCATTCCTTTGGCCACCGCCTTGCACATGTGCACAGGCCCCACGAGGTTCGTGAGTAGTAGTTCATCCAGTTCAGCCTCCTTGAGTCTCAGTAGTAAACTGTCTTTGGAAATCCCTGCAGCATTGACAAGAGCTGACGGACCAGTACCGAGTTCTTTGGTCACTTGGGCCACGACCTGAGCAGCTTCAGCACCAGCGTCACCTTCACCACGACGAGGACAGCTATAGATGAGAGGTAGAACGTCTGACGAGATCTGCTGCGCTGCTTCCTGAGCCCGTCCCAAGTCCCGAGACGTAATAGCCACCTGCCAGCCACGACGATGGAGCTGCTGAGCCACAGCCAAGCCGATGCCGCGACTGCCGCCCGTCACGAGCGCCACACCTGCCATCGTCTGTCTATGTATGGGATCTTATCAAGTGCGACGACAAGTTGATTGAGCCACGAGGCTTAGCGTTCACGATGCTACTGGTGACTCTATACCTACTGACAAGTTACTGCGCAATGAACATGGACGATGGCGATGGACAGTCGATCGAGTTGCCCGTGTACGTGAGCTTACCCGTCTCTTCATCAGCACGGAACACATCAAGGCTGCTAGTGTCTTGGTTAATCGCCAGCACAAAGTCCTTGTACACGAGGATATCACGAGGTGTTTCACCACGAGTTGGAAGGATCTCCACGAGCTCAAGACGTGTGTCTGGCAGGATCTTGTAGATGGCGATGCTGTGGCAGAAGCGTGTGGACGCATACACAAACTTGTTGTTTGTCGAGATGTGAATATCGGCCGCCAATGGAGCAGGGCCAGCGTAATCCTTCGGTAGCGTCGAGATGTTCTGCAGTGCTTCATGCCCCAATTTGCCCGTCTTGGCATCCAGCGGGTGCACACCCACAGTGTTGTCCAACTCACCGATGACATAGCCCACTCCGAGCTCCGGTGAGAGGGCGAAATGACGCGGACCTGAGCCCGATGGGCGCGTGATGAACTCTTCATCGACCAGCTTCTTAGTAGCAGCATCGAGCTTGAACTGCACGATGCGGTCGGTGCCCAGATCAGCAGCAACGAGTCCCGTCGGGGTCCACGCCGTACTGTGGACATGTGAGGCTTCTTGGCGTTCTGGAATAGCCATACTGGCACCCTCGAAGCGGTGGTAGTCCGATGCAGGAGCCAATGACCCATCAGCGTTCACAGGGTAGAGCGACAGGCCTCCGCCGTAGTTGGCCACGGACACAAAGTCTCCGTTGGGACTGAGGGCCACGTGACACGTGTAGGTCCCTCCCGTCTCGTGACGGCTGATCTGGGTGAGCTCACCGTCCTTGCCCATCTTGTAGGCAGCCACGAAGCCCGTCTCCTCTCCAGGACGGAGCTGTGACGGCTCGTTGCTCTCGTTCACAGCGTACAGCGTCGAGTTAGTGCCGCACACGTACGACGGATTGATACCCGCGCCCTCTGTGATCTTGAGCAGCTTCAAAGCACCAGTGGCATCGTCGAACGAGTACGCGTGGATACCCGTAGCGTGGCCGTTCACGTGACCTTCCTTGCGTGTATACGTACCTACGTAGAGAGTTGGCATCTTGGAACTTGGGGCTTATGAGAAGTTGTAGAAGTGAGCTCAAGGTTCTCTAGTTTTTGTATCCACGCGCATTTGATGATCTTTTCAACTGCCGATGATTGGTTGAACTTGATTTCGACCAATGAAACTATAGAGTACTGTATAGTATACGTCCGGGTTCGGGTTACAAAACTCAGAAGTCTGGAGATGGTACCGTATTTGGGGTACCTCTCATATAACCCCGTCACATCCTCCCCGGAAATACCCCCAACCAATGAGGAGTTAGGAAGAGAGCGCCGTTCTCTTTCCTTCTCTTGTCGATACCTGTGACGGGGTCACACGAGCACCTTGCTTGAGGAAGCGTGCTATCAAGAGTATACAAACTCTAAGTGAACGGCAGTTCACTAGTCCCTGGTCTGAGGGGACTTAATAGAAGGCTTGTTAAATCGACCAATCCGATCAATCGGTCATCTTCGTCTGGCCAATCCGATCGGATCGGACTGAGTATCGACTAATTACGATCGACTCCCACCTGGAAACCGTCTGTCGATATGTCATTACAAAGGTAAACCTCATCAATCAAATAATAAATCTGATTACAAATACAAGTAGATTAAACTTTAAAGGATATCGACAACCTCCAATTGGCTCAAAATAGAAGAAATAAGTGCCAATAAGAGGTGAGGTCCCTTTACCTTCATACCCGTGTATTGATATCCCCATGAAGGACCGCCGCTTAAGTCAGCGCGGAACTTACGCTGCTGGGCATCACAAAGACCTCCACGTCGACAGATCTGGTGAAACCTGTTAGTGCGACCTAAAACGTTTTTCAAAGCTATCAAAATAACGTGTACGCTACGCGTACTATCACTTGCTGCAGTTTCATGGAAATTGGCCTCCGATGTGCTCTACTTGTGTTTTCTAAGACGACGATTTCGGACCTGGCACACGCTATTCTGTCGAGATTGATAATCTTCGCCGCCTGCTAGATCACCTACAGAGCTGTCGTGATGTCCAGTGCTTGAGGTGCTTGAACCACTGACACTACTAGTATCCTAGCCTTCCCAGATCAAGCTGTTTTCGTAGCTACTCTCGGGACTTGATGTTGCAGCAGGGGTTGCATCGCAGCCTTCGCTAATTGTGGACGATCATTCGACTTGACACCTAGTGGTGTCAGTGCCTGTGCTGTAGCAATCGTCAGTCGACGGTAACGATTACTGTCGTTGAAGATTTGGGAGCACCCGATGCCGTGAAGGAGCGCTGAAAACAATGTGATAAGGGATATTTGCGAGTTGGGTCCAGCGGACACGTGAAAAGTGTCACTTATACCAGATCTCGCATCTCCCATTTGGTAGATGTTAGTAAGATGAGATTTTCCTGTAACTCCATTGATGCATCACTTGTAGCTGCACGTCCACCAAAATCATCACATAATAGAGAAACCCTAAACAGTGTACGTTGCGAGGGATGATACTGTCATCGCTTCGAGCGCAACGGGAAGAGGACCGAAGTTCTTACTATTTAAGCTAGATGTAAAGTCTGCGATTTGATTTACCATATTACACAGAGTTTTACAGTCTTATGTAGATCTACTGCACTATGGTTGCTTCAAGTTTGGTAGTAGCTTCGTTGAACTCCATGAACGACTGCATTTCTGATACGGCTGAAACAGCATCGTCTCCGAGCCTTGCGCGTCAAATGCTAACGATAGCACCAGCAGCTGAGAATGCCTGCTCGCTTGGAACTGATGTCGCCATCACAGCGAGATAGTCCCGAGCCATCATCCGAATCCGTGGAAACTGATCGAGGGTTTTCATCCACGCACAGACGTCGTTGCTGCTTGTTTTAGATGTCATCGTGCGATCTCGGTGAGCCAGCCATCTATCCAGCTCCGATGCAAAAACCTCCCCATCAAACCTGTCAGATTCTTCAAAGCTGAAGTTGTCATCTATTAGCTGATGGAGTACTTCACCCAGAGTTACTTCCTCAGCTTCTTGTTGGTTCACGGAGGGTGTGCTAACGCCTTGAAGCTGAGTCTCGTACCAAACTCGGTACCTGTTCTCGTACTCATCGAGGACAAATTGTCGGATGGGAGCCATGTCATCCATTACTTTGGACAGAAGTGTCATCGCTCGTGGATCTAGTACAACTGCAATTTGTGCTTCACGGCTTTTCACCAAGTCATCGTATTCATCGAGTTTCTTCTTGAAAGCAGTTGCAAAATCAGAGATGTAGCGAGTCGCTGCCTCGTTAATTGCTTTTACCGCGTTCTTTGATACAAGCTCAAAGACGACCACCACCATCCCGACAGTTGGGTAATTTTTCCCCGACATCATTGTGGTGGCAGCCTTTACTGGAGCTAAGAACTTGCAGAATTCGTCCAGTGCATGCCAAGTGCTGGCATCAAGAGGAGCAGCAAGCCGATCATCTGGCCCAATTGAGAAATCTCTGTAACCTTCGTGGCGATCACGAATACGCCGTAACAGCTCTTCAATGGGCTTTCGTAGATGAATAGCAGATAGTACCATAGACCACATACTATTCCAGCGCGTGGCACAGTCTAACACAGGTTGCCGAAACTTGACCTTCAATAAATTGCAAATTCGTTCAAGTTCTTCATTCAGTGAGGTGGAGTCAGCCAATTTTCTTAGTATGTCACGAATTTTACCGATGCTGGTATCGACAAACGAGCATTCATTAAGACCTTCCTTGACAGCCAGCTGCAACACATGGGCAAGATAGCGAACTTGAAATACATTTTGAGGTTCATTAAGTGCATGGCTGGATTCTAAACCCATCGCTCCGGCTGACGGAGGAATTGTTTCACACGTGTGCTCTTGAATTGTGCCTGGTAATTTCGATCGGATAGAACGTACCATCGCTTTGTTGTTCTTTGCATTATCCGTTGTGATAGCCCAGATCGTCACTAACAGGGCCCCATCCATCGCTTTCACCACGTCTAGTAAATGATCGGCTAGGCGCAGACCAGTATGCGGATACTCAACCCTTCTGAAGCCTAAAATAACGCTGCGAAGATTCCAGGCTTCATCAATCCAGTGCATTGTTACTACCATATAGCCTTTTTTCGCAGCTGACGTCCACATGTCAATAGTTATAGAAGTACGGCTCGTTCGAACATCGCGAAAAATTAGACAGCTGATAATTGTCTTTCGGGCAAGATCCTTTTCCAGTTTCCATCGCGCGATTACGCGATTCCGAATTGTTTGGCGAACTGGTACTTTATAGGAGGGCTCTAGCGTGGCGCAAAACGCAATGAATTTTGGCTGATCGACTGTTGCAAATGGTAGCGCATTCTCGACAATCCACTCGACAAGCGCGTTATCGGCATCAGCTTTGCAGAACCCACTTTCAATGCGCTGCTTGACGATTATTTCAAACCCGTTGCACAACAGTTTAGTTTGTTTTGCCGAATGGGTCTCATTTGTACCGCTATACTCGTTTTTGTGATAGGTTTTGAGGTGATTCCGCATTGTAGTATGAACCTTCGAATTCCATACTTGTTCTCGATTATCACGTTCACAACACTTACAGGAGTACTTGCCATTGCCAAGGTCAGTAATGAAAGCCCAAATATCTGAGCGCTTACGCGACCTCAGCTCACTAGAGGTAGCTGGGTTCTCGGTAACATTGGCTTCGGCATCGTCCAGCACATTATATAGACCTTCATCGCCGTCTGGGGAACCGCGATCGTCGTCACCCTCCATGCTAAACTAGTTCTGATCTGAACTTGAAAGGGGGCATAAGTGTCGATCTGGAGGGTTAGCATTCGGATCCGGATAAGCATTGAAAATCGACTCGTACCGACTCGATCGGAGTCGAACCGACTCGAATCGACTCAATTCGACTCTCCGTCTGTAAGATACTCTTTGATGTTTCATAATGAAGAAGAGAAACTTAGTACAGGTCCCTCTGCAGGCAGCATCATATCGGATTAGAAATCAATCGAGTCGACTCGATCGTTTGAGCGAGCAAATCGATTTGGACTGGTGCAGATCCGACTGAGTCGAACGACCCAATCGTATCGATTAAATTTTTAACATCCCTACTTAATAGCCAGTTTAGAGTATATTTAGACTGATCTATTTATAGTTAATTAGGTCCATTTGGCCTCTAATACAAACTCCTAATTAACTATAATTTAACCGTATTATGCATATAAAAGGTAGGTCAAATACTATTGGTTGGTCCTCAGCCACCTCAACCTACCTGGCAGTAGTGTGGTCCACACCACTCCAACGGAGTATTAAAACGAATACTCACAGAAGTATATCTACTTCTAAAGGTGGTACCCTTTCTAGGGTACCCCTTCATGTAACCCCGTTACATCCTCCCCCACTTAGGTTGAAAACACCCCCAACCAATGAGGAGTTAGGAAGAGAGCGCCGCTCTCTTTCCTGTCCTTGTCGATTCCCATCGACGCGCCACCGTTGTGGCTCTGAGGCTTTCATTCAGCCTTTCGGGCTTTTGCAAGCACCGGAGGTCTCCACGTCAACCTGTCCAAGATGCCTAAGAAGGCAAGCACCCACGGCGCTTCGGCGCCTTCCAAGTCTAAGACCGCGAGGTCGAAGACTGCCAAGGCCAAGTCGAAAGACAAGGCCACTCCGCGCAAGGAAGCCCGCAAAGCGGCTTCCGAGACAGCCAGCAAGCGCACCGCTGCTGCTGCCAAACAAGGAGGGATCCCGCGACGCAGTCGCTCGCGCTCCTCATCGCCCGACGATAGGCCGAACCCTCGGTTCGCCTATCGGGACCACAGTTCTGTGGTAGAGTCCCCTGTATTCGATATCCCTATGATCACGGGATCAGAGTCGGATGGGGACTCTCCTGGATCCACCAAGGATCCATCTTCTTCTCAGGATGCTCCTTCACAGGACGCTCCTTCACAGGACGCTCCTGTTGATGATGTTGAATCATCCGAGGCAAAGGCAGCTTCGACGAGCTCGCCTGCCAAGAACCTTACCTTAACCGAAGGTAAGGTTCGAGCCCAAGCTGCGAAAACAGCTTCTGCAAAACGGGATGATGAGGGTGCTGCTGCTGCTAAGAAGCGCGCAGCCCCTGGCTCTCCTACGTCAGAGCCTTCAATCGCTAAGGGGTTCCGATCCCCGTTCGACTCCCCAGACGAGGAGGAAGAGGGAGGAGGGGGCTGTCACCGATCCCCAAGAGATCTCCCATGATCTCGATGAGCAGCAGGTGCGCTAACAAGCTGCTCAACTGCAAGGCACTCCAGTGTCTCCCACGCCGGTGTATACTCGCGGATGCTACCCACCGGATGCGGGGTCTGGGTCTCCTATGTTCCTGGAGCACCTTAAGGCCCCTTGTGGTCTAAACCATGGGCGCACTTCACGCGGCGCCTATGAGCGTGCCTTGGTTCAAGATGAACCACTCTTTGTCAACGACATTGAGGCCACTAGGTGTGTGCTGCTTGCACCACACCGAATTCCTCTTAAGGAATTCACAAGTCTTCGGAAGAAACCGGAAGACCGCGGTGGGTTCTTCCCCATCTGGGGGCACCCTTGGGTACAGCCCGAGAACACCACAACCCAGAGGACCTGTTCTGGAGATGGGTTTCTCTGAAGAACTTCACAGTTCAGGAGTTGAAAGAACTCCGAGAAGATCGCCTGGTGTCCTATGTTTTGGACCAGCGAGATCTTCGAATTGAGTTTGCCCACTTAGTCGCTAAGCGGCAACTCCACTCCGTCATGGAGGGACTTAGACAGCAGTCTAAGTCCAGCGCTCAAGAAGAGCGCGGGTACGGTTCCGTCAACCCAGGGACCGTACACCGTAAGGCGGCTAAAAAGCCGCGGACTACTTACGCCCCGGCTGTTGATCCCAAATCTCAACAGCCTTTGGGCAGTCAACCCGGAGCCGGTCTTCCGGCTCCCACGAGTTCTGTGACGAGGGGTAACCCCGCCACTTCACAAGCAGCTGGCGCTTCCCAGAGCGCCGCCGCTCTTGGACGACCCGCTCCACATGGTAGTGGAGCTCGCCGTTCCGATCAAGGAGGGCAGGAGGAGCTCTCGCACGCGTTTGAGTACGAGGCGCCTTCTCAGCCGTATCCGTCTGGACCCTCAACTTCGGGTCGGGACTCTGTGGGGTCCCTGCTAAGCGACGAGGTCCGTCAGCTTCGAGATCGCGTCTATGCGATCGAGATAGCCCTTGGGCTTGGACCTGGTGGTCAGGCTGCCTCTCAGGCTGGCAAGCCGGGGGCCCTTGAGGTCCTTCGTCGAGATTTGGACGCTCTTGGTCCTGAGACTCATGAGCTCCATGGGCGCGTTGACCGCCGAGCTCCGGCTGCTGCCTTGAAGGAGCTCCGTCAAGGCTTAGAGACTCTAAGCCATGAGGTGCATGGTCGGATGCCCTCTTATGAGCCGCAGGGGTACTCGTACCAGTCGGCTTATGGGAATAGTTCTTACCCGAGTACTTCCCATTCTGTACCGTCATACCCTTCGTATGACTCGCGTGGGTACCAGCCTGTGTATCAGTCACAGGCTTCGACACCGGCAACTCTGGTTGTCCAGAGGACTCAGCCTCGTTTCGAGGAGGTGAGTTCTCACCTTGGTCTTCCTCCGTCCGAGAAGGAAGACCCAGCGGATCGTGATACCGCCTAAGACGCCCCACGTAGAGCGTCGGGTGCGTCGCCATTGACTTTGGAAGGTCAATGGTATACGCCGCGCCATGTCTGGCCAGGACCGCAAAGGGCCCGATGAAGCGGTGCTTCAACTTGTTGCTCTCTACAAAGCTGACCACATTTAGCGGTAGGTTCTTAGCGTCTAGTAGGACTAAGTCCCCTTTCCTAAACACGTTTAAGTTTCCTCTACTTTTTGTGTCAGAGTACTCCTTTTGTTTGTCTTGGGCTAACGTCATTGCGTCTCTAACACGGCTGATTAACGTCAGCCTGTTGTCTATAAACGATGACAACTGTCTTTTCAAAGACTCAGGCTCGATCCGAGACCTGGGAGGAAAAGGCTTTCCGAGTCTCTCCCATCTTACCAGCAGCACCCTCGTTAGCCCGCTTTTGAGAAGCTGCGAAAGCAGCTTGGGCCCGAGCCTTACCTTCTGCTAAGGGAATGTTCTTTGCAGTCAAACTCGTAATAGCTGCCTTCGCCTCCGATGATTTAGATTCATCGGCAGGAGCGTCTCGCAAAGGAGCAGAGATTTCGTGGACCCAGTGGTGTCTACGTCCAGTGATCTGTGGAGAGGCCGATGAAACCTTTATCGCCCAGGGGGTTTGTATAGCGCAGCCCAAGATGTTCCTCAGGGTGTAAACCCAGAGAATCGACTTGAGAGTCAACAGCAAGGTGATTGATCCAGAGGTTCGCAGCCGCGAAGCTTTAAACCCAGAGAATCACTCCCCTTGGTTGGCGTGGGTACCTCGTGTAATCCCTGTCGGCTCGTTTGTCTTCGACGGAACGGCACTCCACCGATTGTAAGTGTAGCCTGGAAGAAGTGCCGGAGTGCACGTCTAATCCAGAACGCACCTCCACACCAAAAGGCAAACCCAGAGAATCAGATCACCCGACCCAGAATATCACAGATTCAGGGTCCGGGATTTCAGTCAACTCCGGGACTTGGAACTCAGAAGACACCTTACCCAAATGCCCTCTTAGCTTGATAAAGCAACAAATACAGAGTATACAAACACTACAACTAGCCGTCACTTATTCTTTTGGACCCTCGGACGGTGGGTCACTCCTACACTAGGCTCACTCGAGCCCTAAATTCAGGGGCCTAGCTCCCCTGAGACTCACACAAACGCGCACCACCTCCAATACAGGAGGAAAATACAATCACTATCAATAACCTTCCCTTCACACAAGCAGTCAATACAAAATCCTGGAGGCGACTACCTAGCACCCCAGAATACCCTTCGAGAATATGAAATGGGCTACCACGAGCACAGCAAGTGACCCAACTAGGATATGGAATAGATGGATCACTCCAGGAAGCTCAAGGCCGTCACTGGTCCCCACCTAACTGGACTTGAGTTTGATGGAGTCCACACAGACGGTCGTCCTTCACCGTTGATGTGCCCTTAGCGTCCCGCGGTCGTAGTCTCGGGTCCTCCGGAATGGTCGTCGGCAGGCTTGGCCGAAGTCACTTGCGCAGTACAGGGAAAATTGAACTCTGTTTGTCTTTTATCAGCTACTTCTCTTTCTCTATCTCTTCTGCATTCTTCTTTGGGCAAATATATTCTGTTCACTATGCTTGAGGTCGAATATCTTGTCTTGAGTATACCTTGGGTTCAGCGGTCCAAACTTGCGATCGTCTTGCGATTCCATTGTTGTCGGGGTTCGAAAGTGCCAAATGTGGGTCTTTAACCTTGGTCTATTATGACACGGGATTCCCTCTCGATTTCTTGAAAGTGTCCAATCTGCACATCCATGTTGATCCTTCAAGGTCACACATCACTTGATTACAAACTAGCTTCGGACTGACTCGAAATCCAGAGAATCACATGAAACTCAGGGTCATCCCTGAAATCTCTGTGAAACTCTGGGGGTTGGGATGATCTCTGGATGTTGGCTTGGGAGATACTTGATTTTGGTATTTAGAGTCTGGATTCGTGATCCAAACCCAGAGATTCATCTTGAACTCTGGGTCGCCCGTACTCAGGGGGGTGAACTCTGGGTAATAATGCGGTACTCTGGATATTAAGTCTGTTCCGTCACAGACTCACATATATCTCCACAAATCCAAGCACTTAGCGGGTTTAGCGGCCTCCTGCGCATGACCACGGTGGTAGTGGGTTGATTTCTCAGGGTAATATGATCCTTTGTCGTTACTCTGATCCACAGCAAGATGAGGTGTACTCTGGGATACGTTCGCCAGAGACACTTTCCGCCAGACTTTAGGCACTCATCGTAAGGGAAAGTCCGCGGCTGGACTGAGTGTTCTTTGTACCCCTGGGTGTGCACTCCCAGGAATCACACTTCCAGCCAGTTGGGCCCATCTGCGATCAAGTACTGGATTTATCCCATAACTTCATTTTATTCCCACAATCGCCATCCGTGTCACACGGGTACAGCCGCGCCACATCCAAGTCATCCACCAATCACAATTCAATACACACTCCAAGTCACAGAGGTGACGGCACGTCGTCGGCATATTTCTGGAAACCGCCTCGTGTCAACCGCCCCTCCTGGTCCGGGTCCATCAAAGAGGAAATCGCTCCGAACTGGTGAACCATGGCCAGGCCACGAAAACACAGAGCGTCAACCGCCGTTAACATCAACACGGCCGTTGCACTCTGTAGACTCCCTGGGTTCCACACACTTCGACGACACCCTGTCTCCCTAACGGTTGGTCGGGACCTATCTTCAAGGTTCTCTTCTCAAGCACAAAATCTCCAACGGGCAACACGGGGTCATATCGCCATTTCACAAATCGTCGACATGGGCAAGTCTCCACCCACGGACAGCAAACAAGCGTCGGCGTCGGCCCAGGATGCGGCTTTTTCCAGCAACGCGGCCCCTCCGGCGGTCGACAATTCCAAGCAGGCGGGCGACTCTCAAAAGGCGCCACCCAGCGACACTCTGGTGGACAAGTCCGAGGCGAAGGAGGTCAAGGAAGTCCCGCCCTCTGATGCCGCGAGCAAGTCCTCTGGCACCAACATGAGTAAAGCTGATGGTAAAGCTTCTACGGACGCTGCGGCTGGCGACAAGGATCTTGAATCCAAGGCTCCGGAGGTGAACCAGGAGGACGCCCCTGAGTTCAAGACACCACGACATGCAACCTTGGAGGACGTCCGGGGGCTAATCTTCTCGGGTATGCTTCGGCAGGAGGAAGTTGATCTTCCTGACTTTCTGGTTCCTGAGTGTCCTCCGCACTGGAAGCTACCGGATCCCCCCAATCTCAAGACCAATGCATACCTCGTGGGAGTTCCTGGTATTGTGAATGACATCCGCTCAGGTGCCTTTGCTATGGAGGGTTACGGTGGTGCGACCACCCTCATTGGCTTTGAGGAGCTCTCGGATGAAGATCGTCGGGAGCTGAAGGAAATTTGTGGCGTGAACGGTGGGGTCGATGTTCTAAACCCACGGCGTTCACCTCTTTCGTCATACGATCTGGACAATTCTCTGAATTCCATCGGGATCCGGCGTGAAATGGCTTCGCTTCTGCGCCACTTCATATGATGTCCAAATTTCAATAGCGTCCTTATCCATAATCAAATCAAATCAAGTAAAACCACAATTACACTTCGGTCTCCAATCTCCACACATTCCTTCGATCTTCCTCAGAGTTTCTCGGTATAACTCAGGGTTTTATCCCCTGAAACTCACTTGCAACTCTGGATCACAATCACCTCAGGATACTATATTCCTGGGTGATCGTCGCCGGCCTGCATGGCCTGGAAACGGGCTCGTGCTCTTGCACCTTGATTAAACTCGTATAGCAAGGCACCACAGTTTAGCTTCGACACGGGGAGCCACTCGGTCTCGTCATAACCTTTCCACTTCACGAGATACTCGCGTATCCGTCTTGATGTCCTAGTTCGTTTAGTCCATCGCAAATCCAAGATTCGTTCGACTTCGTATTCATCGTTCACAACATCTGGTTCCCAGCTATCTTCGGGCAACAGCGCTGCGTCGAAGTCGTCGTCTTCACTCACTTCCATCTCTACAGTGGGCCGTTTCGGGAACAGTGCTCTGGGCTTCAGGCGACTCACGTGTACCCAGGGATTCACGCGATAACCAGTGTTCTCGACTCTGAGTTTCACACGGAAATTATCATGGATTTCCTGGATTCTGAAGGGGCCATGCCACATATGGGCTAGCTTGCGACTCAACCCGGGTTGCACTTTGGGTATGTACAACCAGACAGCATCGCCCGCAGCGAACCCCGACCTCAGTCGCTCCGACAATTCTTTCCACTTTCTGGTTTGCTTGGCAGAGCGCACCTGCTTAGCCTTCTTCTGGAGATCCTCAGCGCAAGCTTGAGCGTAACTATAATCTCGCTGCAGTTTCCTGCGCCATTCGTACGCGGTGCGCTCTTGAACACTCGAGGGCCTGGGCCCTAGCATCGCTGAAACAGTGCCATGTGCATCCCAGCCATGTACCAGAAAAAACGGAGTATCCAGGCGAGTAGCATCGAACGACGTGTTCAGAGCGAACATCAGGCGTTCTGCATGATCGTCCCAGTCACTCTGGTCGGCCTCAGCAATATAAGCTCGGATGCTGCGCACAACAGTCTGCACTGACCGCTCTTGTTGTCCGTTCGCCTGGGGGCGATACGCCAGAGTGGCCCGCTGCTTACTTCCCAGAAGTTCACGAAAGCGTGTAAACACTTCACTCATGAACCTCGGGTCTTGGTCGTGCCTCAGTATCGAGCTCGCTCCGAACCTCCTGAAAACTTGTTCCTCGTACACCTCAGCTACGTCTTGAGCGGTAGTAGAGCTCATGGGTTTGCACATGACAAACCCTGAGAACGAGTCCTGAAATAGTAACAGGAATGTATTCCCACGGTCTGACTTGGGCAGATGCGTCACGAAATCCATAGACACGACTTCGAAAGGGCGCCTGGGTTCGATGTTCCCAGGGGAAGGCCCGGGATTCTGAGGGCGCCCCTTGCCGCTAGCGCAATCCACACACTCTTTGACAAAGACTTCCACGTCGGCATACATGCCATGCCAATAGAACTCAGAACGCAGTTTCTCGTACGTCCTCGTGATCCCCTGATGTCCACCCTGAAAATCTTCATGTGCGTAATGCAGGATATCAGGTTGGAGAACTTTCGGCACTACCAGTCTGAGCTCATCGACCATATCCCGAGGGCGATCTCTAGTTGACCGACTCAAGCGATACAAGACCTCTCTGGAGTCCAGTACAAAATCATCAGCGACTTTCGCGAGTTTCCTGGCTTGAGCATGCGGCAGTTTCGCAGTGTTGCCTCTCAGAAAATCTTTGAGTTGCTGCAAATAATCATCCTTATCTTGGTGCACCTTGATGCGACGCCATCGCTCGGCCTGGTATTCCAGGGGCCCCATAGGTTCGCCTTGAATTTCGGACTCTTGAGTTTGTGCACGAGTTATGACGGCGAACACTTTGGCCGCAGCAGGTAACGGGGCGCACTCAGGTCCTGGCGCACTCAGAGTTTCACCACCCTGGGGGTCATCCTTCTGAATTCCAGCGTTCGGCAACACTTTCGGCTTTACCAGCTTCTCGTGGATCTTTGACACCAACTGCAGATGTGTTCGTTGGCATCCTCCACTTTCCAGGACTCTCCAAGCGCAAGGGTCTTGGACGTCAGATAGTCTGCTGCCTGGTTGAACTCTCGCTTGACATGTACCAGACGCACTGACTTGAACTTAGTCTTCAGAACCTCGTATTCGGCCAGCTTCCTCTGGAGATTGGGCTGGTTGCAGTTGATGAGACCCTGGGCTTGCTGAATAGCAATCCTTGAATCTCCGACTACAACGATATCCTGAATCCCTTGCTCAATCGCCAGAGTGAGGCCCTTCAGGAGCCCATGATACTCAGCGTCATTTACCGTCACGTTTCCCAGGATGAAACCCTGAGCGTCTAAGATCTCCCACCCAGGGAGACGCCATAGGATGCACCCACAGCTCCCTTGTCGTGTGGACGTCTTAGCCGCACCATCGAAACTCAGAATGTAGCCTTCGTAATCCGCTTCCAGCATCTCTATACTGATAGGTACTGGAGATTTGACGCGCCCCTTGGCCGGGATCAGGTTATCCTGACCCACTGGTAGTGTCCGTAGGGACAGACGAACGCAGAGATTAATTTGGCTCTCTCGGTCATCTTGATAGCCCAGAAGCCACTAGCCATGTCCAAACTCATAAACCACATAGCCAATTCGAAGCCAATCAGGAGATCATCAATGAGTGGCAAGGGGTAATGTGAGAGCTTGATGAAGCTATTCACCACACGGTAGTCTATGCACATCCGGATATCCACACCATTCTTCTTAAGGACGATCACGATCGGAGATGCCCAGGGAGATGTAGAGGTTTCGATCAGTCCGTTCTCCAGAAGCTTCTTCAGAAGTTCATACACCTTGGTCCACAGATGCGGTGCAATAGACCTTGGGCGCTGAGCAACTGGTTTAGCGTCACCCACATCCAGGTCACACACCACTCCACGAGCGGGTGGGGGAGCTGCATTGCCATCTCCCAAGAAGATCTTCCGATGATACTCCAGAATTCGTCGCACTTGGTCTTCCATCTCAGGCGTCGTCCTCCCAGGGACTCCAACATCGGCCTCCTCGATCTTGCACTCAGGAGTCAGGTCTTTTATCTCAGGAAGCATAACCAACTGGTCACGCAACTGAGAGAGTAACTCGCTTCCTTCCCGCATATAGACCGCAGGCTCATAGTCAAGGTCCTCGGTCGACAGTCTCATTCAACGCTCATATTCCTGCTTTAACTTCTCCAATGGGGTCCCAGGCATCCCAGAGATTGGGATATCCCAGTAATCCTCGACGGCCTCCAGCGAGTCGTCATCATCTGCAACAGAATCCAGCGAATCGCCTTCTTCGCCTGGCCAACCCTGAGAATCACTGCCAATTTCAACTTCTAAGCTCAGGGTTTCGATGGTCTGTGAAGCAGTGCTAACCTCCCCATCCACAAGACCATCACTCAAGTCATGTGTATCCACAGCCATATCTCTAAATTCTCGAGAGCCCTCTGGAGACACTTCATCCGTCTGAGTTGAAACATCTTCTGCGAAACGTACTCGACGGATCTTTGGCCTTCTGAGAATCGAGGCAAGCAACGCTGTATCAGGCCCCTTTGCAGGTCGCGACAAAATCTTCGTAGGCCACGGATACTTTGGAGTATCGACGCAGGGGGGTTCCAGCGCGGCTAAACGTTCTGCACGAATCCTGCCCTCACGTGACTGGACATTTTCCAGAATGAGGGTCTGCCACTCACGGTATGCGAACGACCCGGGACGCACAAAGCGTCCGGCACGCGGGAAAAATCCATACTCTACAATCCGGGCGACTGGAGTTCTATTCTCAATCCAGACGTCTTTGTCTGAAATGTTGACCACCTTCACAGCAACCGGCCAGGATCTTGTAGCGTATATCAAACGAGTCACCCAACGATCACCTCGTCCTGCCCACACTACCTCACGTTGTGGATTCGTCAGTCCATACGAAATCTTCACCACCTTGGATTCCCCAGGGGCCAAGTACCAACTACTTGTGGTTTCCACAGGCATGTCAACACCCAGACGCTCCTCTGGGTTCCATCCACACATCACGATCGTTTCTTCATCGGGAAGCGTCACAAGACCTTCACGGATACCAATCCTCACTCCAGCTGCAAACATGAAACTCATACCCAGAAGAACTTCGATTCCTTCGCCAATATTAGCGACCCAAACATCCAAGAGGTACACCACTCTTGAACCGAGAGTGATCTTCACCTGAGCACTAGCGCCGATGTACGTCGGAACACCTCCCATACCGGACCTTGGTTTGTTTGTGCGACTTGAGGCGGAGTCCGAGCTTACGCGCTAAGTCGAAACTCACAATGTTCACAGTCGCACCTGTATCCAGGAGAACTTTCGTCCGACAGTCGTTCACAGCACCATGCACCATCGCCACATCACGTTTCTTTGGATCAGGATCATTGTCTTCCTACCATCCATAGCGTTCCCCAAGGTTCAGTTTGTACTCCCTAATTTCTTCAGAGTTCACTGTCCCAGGGTTCACTTGTTCAGGATGTTGAATTTCAGGGGAAGTCATGAGATCTTGAATCAAAGTAGTCATGCATTGTTGGTTATCTTGGGTTCTTGCTCTCAGCTCCGGGCCTACATACACTAGAACACATAACTCTGGGGCCTTCACTGGCCCGACGCGCACTGGGTCCCCACCCAGCGGGCTTATTGGTTTGACGGCCGCCCAGAGTTTGCTTCGCCATCCAGGAGCTTATCCAGAATTTGGCTTGGCATGTCCTTCAGTGCACCTTGGCGAGCGAGTTTCTTCACGGCTTCCAGGGTCTTCCAGTCTTCACACGGCTTTCCGAGATGCATCTTGCCACAGTTCTCGCACGGTTGCGCTCGACACATGTGGGTTGGATGGCCTGTTTCCAGGCAACGGTCACACTTCCTGTCTTTCCAGCAGTCTTCTTCAGGATGTCCCCATTTGCGGCACTTCTCACAGAACTTGTCCCAATGAGGGTTCTCACGACGGGGAGACCGGAATCCAGGATTCGCACTTGGTCCAGAGTAGGCGTTTGGTGGACGCCATCCCATGTTATCCATCACGCGGTATACCTCGTTTGTCAAAGTCTGAGTCCACTCGACACCCTTCGTGCTCGGCAGATTTCCAACATTGGACGTGGTAGCTTCTTCTCCAGATATCTCCCGAGTTGACCCTGAGTTCGTACTCGAAATCCTTGCAGAGATGCTGGGTTCATCTGTAACTTCCTGGAAACGCGCCTGCAATTCAGGGTCTTCGTCCGATTCGGAGGCTGAGACATCGCCCCTAGTCACGTATGCACGTCCGGTACGCTTCGACTTGAAGCGTCCCTGAGGGATATTGTCGGCACGAAAGTCCCGAACTCTGGGTGGCGGAGCATCCCGGTCGCTGCGACTCCAAACTTCTACGTCTTGTTCCAGAGCATACTCTAGATCGGCAACATTTCTGAATCTTTGACCCTGCAGCGACGTCTTGAGACGCGTGTCCCTGAGTTTCGTGATGAACCTCCGAATATGCTTCTCCAGACGCTTCGAGGACTTGCGAAAGTCAATGTCAGCCTTGCCAGCGGCGGAAATCAGCCGATAGAAGAAGTCCAGGGCGCTTTCTGAGTTCTTCATTTCCATCGTAAAATATCGCTCAGAGTATGATGAACGCGCCTTGCAGTATTTCTTCCTGAATGCAGACGCCAACTCCTTCCAGTCACGCTGAATATGCTTAGGTAACTGGTTAAACCAGTCACGCGCAGCTCCTGGGAGTTTTAGCTTGAGTTCCTGAGTTCGCATTTTCGTGGGCCAACCTCCCTGAGCTGCCATGTTCGCGAAACGCTCCCACCATAGCACCCGTTCTCTGAGTGACGCCTTAGTGTCGAATTCACCCAGAGTATTCGAGTTGATATACGGCTGGAATGTCAGGAGCGTAGTGCCAGCCTGAGTCGCGGAGGCCGCCATCAGGTTAACCCCAGGGTCCTCGTCCGAACTATCATTAGAGCTTTCAGAGGACGAGTCATCGTCACTGGAGTTGGAGCTTGGGTCCGAGTCCGAAGGCGGATTTACATCCCTGCGCTTCTTCTTCTCCTGCCGATGCTTCTTGGACACAGAGCGCTTGGAATCTGTCTTCGAGACTTGTGAGGCCTTAGCGGCCGTTGTCCTCCTGGGATCTGACACTTTCCCCACAGGTACAGGCTCGGACTTGACGTCTTGCGCTACCTTGGTCTCAGGGACACCATATCCTCGCTTAACATGCTTCGTTCTGCCGGAAGTGTCGGCGGATGACTGCACGAGGGTCGTTCTTCGCTGAGAGACAGCGACTTCGGAAGTGTTCTTCAGATCAGCTGTTCCCTGTCTCTGGCCTGCGACAATTGCGTTTCCGCTGATTACACCGTCGGTTTCCTGGGATGGGGTTGCGATTTCAGGGTTCTGAACCACCGACGACCCCACGTTTGTTGCCAAATCAGGGGTCACAGTCGCACGCCGCCCTTGAACTTGAGCCAATGTTGCACGAAGGTCGCGCACCTGGCCGGCATGGAATCGCTGAATGTTCTGGGAAGATTCTCGCTCTCGCTCTCTTTCTGCCTCAAGCTCTTGGACCTTCTGCTCCATAGTCGACATTTGCTCTTTCCAGCTCGTGCGGACTTCGGAGGCCCAACGCGCACGCTCCGCATCCGCTTCGGCTTCGCGCTGTTGCCAACGTTCAGCATAACGGGCGTCCAGGCGCTCACGCTCGAGACGTACAGCCTCCATGACACTCTGGGTTGAACCCTGAGTTTCGGTCGGACCATGAGTCTTGTGCGCTTCCGCAACCTTCATACGCCGTTCTGCGTCTCGCCGGGCAACTTCGGCATGTACCAAGCGATCCGTGAGTTCCTGGATCTGGCGACGCGCGTCCAAGTCACGTTGTTCTCTGAGTCGCTCTCGCTCCATAGCGTCCAGGCGTTCTCTGGCGAGGAACTCGCGTTGTTCCTGCTCCATACGGGCCTGCCACTCCTGCTGTTGTCGCAAGACATTCAGCTCAATTTGGGCGGGCCCCGATCTTGAAGACACAGACGAAGCAGATCTAGACGCACTCGAGCGGCTCGAAGCAACTGATTTCCTGGACCTCGTTGAACGCCGAGAGTGCGCTTCACTCTTGGAACTCTGATGCTGGCTCCGCTCGTCGCCACCGCCGTTCCTCACGCCGTCAAACTCCGGACTCGGGGAAGAAACTCCGAGTTTTGGCTCGGCAGTGGCTGCTGAAATCGTAGGGAGACCAGTCTTCCCAGATGCGGTTTCTGGGTCAGCATGTACTGACGATGCCATCTCAACGTCCTCTTGCTCGACTGTCACACGACTATGAGGAATAACCGTCCGGGTGACTTGGAATCCAAGATCACCAACAGCCGCGAAACCACTTGCACTCTGGGCAACGAGTGCCAGAGCTCCTACTTGTTGTCCAAGCGATCTCATCGACGAAGACGAAGAACTACCGTAAGACGTCTGGGCACCTGAGGCAGTACTCTCATCTGAAGCGCGTGAAGTGCTGATGACACTGGGCACCAAGTCCGGAACAGCATCCTTGGCTTCCATCTCCAGAGACTCACGTCCATTGGACATGGAATTCAGGGGAGTGGAATTCTGAAGCGTAGTACTGGTCGAAGCCTTGTACGCTGGAAGAGAGGACAACGACGGCGTGGATAGGGCCGAAGGCGTCGACGGGACTTGTGGGCGAGGCGGTCCATGTTGGGAACGCTTAGATTGCGGCTCACCATCACTTGACCCTCGCGGACTTCGTGAAATCCTGAGGCCAGTGACTCTGAACCTCAGAACGAACTGATGACCCAGTAGATCCGCGTCATAATCGGTCATCAATAGATCACCGTCTCCATCTTCCTTGTGGTACTCCAATCTTGGCACTTGCTCTTGAACACTTGGTGCGGCGTGATCTTCAGAGTTCACCTTGAAAGGTACTCCAGCTGTCACCACTCTCCACTCCACTAGTTCCACCGCAATGAAATTCTGGACTTCCTCCATGACCGAACGCACCAGACTTTCCGGAATCCTAGAAGCACGTGTCGCAGACCAACCGGAAATCAAGTTGCCGAACTCGAAACCAGCTTCAAAGAACAGAGTCTGCAGAATGGCGACACACTCGCGCGCGGTCATGATACTCTGGGGAATCGTAGTTGCCATAAGATCCTGGGCCGTTCCGACGCCCCACCGGGCTACGTGGAATTCAGAGATCCAGGCCTCGTCTTGATTCACCAGAGACAAACGCCACTTGAAGTAGTCTCCAGTCGCATACGCGGCAGCGAAGTACGAGTTGGCATCCGGCTTCGCAGTCGGCCACTCATAAACGACACTTGGAGGTGTTACTTTTCCAGGGTTCGCCTCTTCCCAGCGTCGAACTTCGCGTCGGATATACAATACCATGTTCTCAGCATCCGACGCCGCTGATCCCGATTCTGGAGCAGGCGTAGCCATAACCCGAATGTCATCTTCAGGTTTCACTGGTGGACTCGGCGCTAAAACCCTAGGTTCAGGTGGTGCGAACCCAGAGTTCACTTTGGAACTCAGGGTCTTCGCCTCCTCCTTCACTCGCACAGGCTCCGGCTTCACTTCCACAACAGACTCGTCCGAAGATGAGACGAGGTCAATCACCTCCGGGGACTCGACCACATTGGCGCCTCTCTCCGACGCCTGAGCACCACCCTCGCGGGTGTGCTCCTCTGGGACTTCAGGGGTCTGCGACCCAGAATTCGCCTCCGATGAACCTTGGGACCCAGGGGAAACTTGATCCCTGGGGTTTGCGATCCAGCGGCCGACTGATCTTGAGCAGCAGACGCCTCGACGTCCCGACCTTGCGCTACCTCGATTTCGCGAGCAGCCCTCTTCGCCTTCCGAGCGTCGCGGACAACTGTTTCCAGGTCCTTGTGCTCTTCAGGCCTCAAGCCTTGAACACGACGCGACTGACGTGACGCCTCACCGCGTCCTCCGTCACCACGTCCACTCTTCTTCGCCCCTCGTCCTCCAGGCATCTTGGTAGCTTGAAGTTGACAGGCACTCAGCTCTCCTTCAACACTTGACTTCGGTGAAATCCTCGACAATCGAATCCGGGCACGCGCACCAGCTGTGGCGAGGCCGATGAAACCTTTATCGCCCAGGGGGTTTGTATAGCGCAGCCCAAGATGTTCCTCAGGGTGTAAACCCAGAGAATCGACTTGAGAGTCAACAGCAAGGTGATTGATCCAGAGGTTCGCAGCCGCGAAGCTTTAAACCCAGAGAATCACTCCCCTTGGTTGGCGTGGGTACCTCGTGTAATCCCTGTCGGCTCGTTTGTCTTCGACGGAACGGCACTCCACCGATTGTAAGTGTAGCCTGGAAGAAGTGCCGGAGTGCACGTCTAATCCAGAACGCACCTCCACACCAAAAGGCAAACCCAGAGAATCAGATCACCCGACCCAGAATATCGCAGATTCAGGGTCCGGGATTTCAGTCAACTCCGGGACTTGGAACTCAGAAGACACCTTACCCAAATGCCCTCTTAGCTTGATAAAGCAACAAATACAGAGTATACAAACACTACAACTAGCCGTCACTTATTCTTTTGGACCCTCGGACGGTGGGTCACTCCTACACTAGGCTCACTCGAGCCCTAAATTCAGGGGCCTAGCTCCCCTGAGACTCACACAAACGCGCACCACCTCCAATACAGGAGGAAAATACAATCACTATCAATAACCTTCCCTTCACACAAGCAGTCAATACAAAATCCTGGAGGCGACTACCTAGCACCCCAGAATACCCTTCGAGAATATGAAATGGGCTACCACGAGCACAGCAAGTGACCCAACTAGGATATGGAATAGATGGATCACTCCAGGAAGCTCAAGGCCGTCACTGGTCCCCACCTAACTGGACTTGAGTTTGATGGAGTCCACACAGACGGTCGTCCTTCACCGTTGATGTGCCCTTAGCGTCCCGCGGTCGTAGTCTCGGGTCCTCCGGAATGGTCGTCGGCAGGCTTGGCCGAAGTCACTTGCGCAGTACAGGGAAAATTGAACTCTGTTTGTCTTTTATCAGCTACTTCTCTTTCTCTATCTCTTCTGCATTCTTCTTTGGGCAAATATATTCTGTTCACTATGCTTGAGGTCGAATATCTTGTCTTGAGTATACCTTGGGTTCAGCGGTCCAAACTTGCGATCGTCTTGCGATTCCATTGTTGTCGGGGTTCGAAAGTGCCAAATGTGGGTCTTTAACCTTGGTCTATTATGACACGGGATTCCCTCTCGATTTCTTGAAAGTGTCCAATCTGCACATCCATGTTGATCCTTCAAGGTCACACATCACTTGATTACAAACTAGCTTCGGACTGACTCGAAATCCAGAGAATCACATGAAACTCAGGGTCATCCCTGAAATCTCTGTGAAACTTTGGGGGTTGGGATGATCTCTGGATGTTGGCTTGGGAGATACTTGATTTTGGTATTTAGAGTCTGGATTCGTGATCCAAACCCAGAGATTCATCTTGAACTCTGGGTCACCCGTACTCAGGGGGGTGAACTCTGGGTAATAATGCGGTACTCTGGATATTAAGTCTGTTCCGTCACAGACTCACATATATCTCCACAAATCCAAGCACTTAGCGGGTTTAGCGGCCTCCTGCGCATGACCACGGTGGTAGTGGGTTGATTTCTCAGGGTAATATGATCCTTTGTCGTTACTCTGATCCACAGCAAGATGAGGTGTACTCTGGGATACGTTCGCCAGAGACACTTTCCGCCAGACTTTAGGCACTCATCGTAAGGGAAAGTCCGCGGCTGGACTGAGTGTTCTTTGTACCCCTGGGTGTGCACTCCCAGGAATCACACTTCCAG
Source organism: Phytophthora palmivora (assembly GCA_008079305.1). Taxonomy (NCBI): domain Eukaryota; phylum Oomycota; class Peronosporomycetes; order Peronosporales; family Peronosporaceae; genus Phytophthora; species Phytophthora palmivora. The sequence goes on along the minus strand of VOQZ01000158.1, from coordinate 13,449 downwards.
CCAGTTGGGCCCATCTGCGATCAAGTACTGGATTTATCCCATAACTTCATTTTATTCCCACAATCGCCATCCGTGTCACACGGGTACAGCCGCGCCACATCCAAGTCATCCACCAATCACAATTCAATACACACTCCAAGTCACAGAGGTGACGGCACGTCGTCGGCAAAATTCTGGAAACCGCCTCGTGTCAGATCATAGGGATATTAAAGACCTGGGATGCTGCCCACGAACTGTGATTCCGATAGGCGAACCGTGAATTAGGCCGGTCGTCGGGCGACAAGGAGCGAGAACGGCCGCGTCGCGGGCTCCCTCCTTGCGCCGAAGAAGCGGTCGAAGGCTTGCTTGCTGCCTTGGAAGCCGCCTTACGGGTTTCCCTGCGCAGAGTGGCCTTGGCTTTCGACTTAGCCTTATCAGCTTTTGACCTTGCGGTCTTAGTTTTGGAAGGCACCCACGCGCCGTGGGAGCTTGCCTTCCGTCGCATACTTAAGAGATTGACGTGGAAACTGGTGCGTGTCTTGCAAAGCGCTAAAAGGCTTAATGAAACCGCAAAGCCACAACGGCGCCTTGTCGATGGATATTGACATGAGAAGGAAAGAGAGCGGCGCTCTCTTCCTAGCTCCTCATTAGTTGAGGGTAAACTCAATCTAAGTGGGGGAGGATGTAACGGGGTTACATGAGGGGTACCCCTGATAGGGTACCGCCTCTAGAAGTAGATACACTTCTGTGAGTATTTGTTTGTGAATACTCTGTTATAAGTGGAGTGGGCCACACCACTGCCACGTAGGTCAGGTGTCTGAGGGCCAACCAATAGCTTTTGACCTAACTTATATACATACATATAGAAAAGTATAGTTAATTAGTAATTTGTATTACAGGCCAAAATATCTGATTAACCAAAAATAAATCAGTCTAAAATATACCCTATTGTAGCTATTAACGGATTAGTGAACTGCCGTTCACTTCGAGTTTGTATACTCTTAATAGCACGCTTCCTCTGGCAAGGTGCTCGTGTGTCCCGTCACTCCTTCTAATACAGCGCTTATACAGCACAATATTCGGCTATACAAATGTCTAACGCAGCAAAAACACTGATATTGATTTGTAAAACTGGTTATACTAGTAATACATATAAGAGACTTTGGGGTTGCTGTAGATGTTGCCCTAGCTACAACAACGTTCGCATTAATCCCTTAAGCAGCAATAACACACGTTGACTCGAATGTTCATGCTGCATACGAAATATTATGTTTCCGATCCGTGTTTTGAAAGAATTTGATTCAATAATATATCAACATGTGTCTTGTAGCAAGTCCGATACTGCTGGTGCTGATACTCAATCGATGTTGTTTAAACACGCGCGTAGTCAATCTCTCTAACGATATAGAGTCGCCATGGACTTGGTTTGTTTAGCTATTTGATTGATAAAGCTTTCGCTAGTGAAGGCATTGTGCAAATGATATGGGTAATGTTCAAACAACCACTCAGATATTCGGTGTAGTACCACAAGGAGATCGGGCCCTGCGGCATTAACTTCATTCATTCGTTCTTGAATTGAGCCAATTCAATTCAATAGTCAGGATTGCGACTCCATCCAGCTTCGATATCCATTGTCTTCCAATCAATTCATGTAAAGCACTTCGTACAGAACATTTAATTGCATCCGTCCGTCCAAACAATAGGCACAGAGCCCACCCGATGTGCTCGTGAGGTCTCAGTGGTTTCTTTGATCCAAGCTATCGTACCCGGATAACATGCATGATCGTCAGAGATATGGTTGAATATGATCATCTATTTGACTATACTACTAGTTTGTATAGAGCTTAACAACCAATAAGACCTCACATCAGTAGTTTAATCCAATCAAATCACATGATTACCATAATTTTATCCAGTAGGATGAGGATATTAAACCAGGTCCTGTACGCAAGCCGTTCCGACGTATCAGGTCGGAACGAAGTTTCTGAAAACTGAGGGTGTGACAGAAGAGTATGTGCGTGTCTGTATTGAGCGTGATGGGAGTGGAAAGTGTTTTGTGTCCGTAATGGACAAGTTTGATATGTATCTAGCATTTAAAGAGGGCAAAAAAGGAAAAACACTGGCCCAAAATACTGCGATGCAGTACTATCGGCAGGCTAAATTGTGGCTCCTCGACCAGTTCCCTCAGCACCGGGCTGCGTTAGAAGCTCGTCTGCTCAAAATGGGGAAGATGCTAGATAACGTTTGCTTGAAGCGTGGCGGTGGTGGCTTCATAAGACCTTGCCAGAGGAAGCGTGCTATTAAGAGTATCCACCATGTTCAAAGGCTGACTTGAAGAAAATGCTTGTGTATTTGTATGTTAACGCGAGCTGCTCAAGTGACTACCACGATGCTGCGCTAATTTCTCTGCTGTGGTACCTATTTGGAAGACCTCGGACCTTTCCTCCTCCGCAAGCCCAACCTCTCCATTGACGCTGGCAATGTTCTCTTCGTACGCTTCATTCGGATGAAGACATCCGAAGAGCAAGGGTTGTCACTGTTCCCTGGAACGGAGTTTGAGACTTATCCAATGCTCGCCATGGCGCTGGCGATGCTAATGCAGACCGCCCCATCAACAGACGTCATCGGCAACCTACCCGACATGCAAGACCAAGCTGTAGTCACTCTCTCTCCGGACGTCCCGCTCCTGGATATCCTCGACCACTCACGGGCGCGGTGGGTCTTCGATAGAGGCGCCTGGAACATGAGCACAACAAACAAGGGCTTCAACTATATCTTCAACACCAGCAAAGAAGATCACATGGTTAACAAGATACGCAGTGGACACGACAACAGCACAAACGTAGCAATCCAGGACTTGCGCTCGTTCGACTCGCAAACAAAGAGCACGATTTCCAGCTTCCAGTGCCACCTGTTCAGCACAAGCCACAATCTCCAAGCTGTACAGTCCAACGTTAACCAAGCTGTCCTTGATGTGCTCACCTCGACTGTGATCCGCCACTACCCACTGCTAAAACGCCTGAACGATGAAGCACCTGCGATCAAGCGCATCCGGATGCTTGCTCGTTGAGTTACTTGCAGGTCGTCACATCTCGCGAATCCAGAGCTACCCTGTCAAGTCAGCAAGCCACCAAGCTTGCACCAGATATCTGAGAAGTCATTGACACGAAGCACAGAACCAAAGGTCATCGATCACCAAGCTGCTGTCATTAACCACTTTATCGAGCATGTGAAGCTGCAGGATGCTCGCATGGACGCACTGGTAGCTAAATGAACGCCCTACACAAGGAACACACAACCGGCAAAAATCGGATACTAGCCAATGCGATGTCAGTCAAGCTAAGAAAAAGCAGCGCAGATCAGCAGTGACTCACCTTCGTGCAACTTGGTACGGTTGGTACGCTCAAGAGCCACCAGTGTGGCGGGTATCCATCTCGAAGCAACAGAAGTCCGACGCAAAGCAGCTTGTCGCCTACATGATGCTGTTCTTGGATGACGGCTTCATACTTGACACCAAAGAAGCCAGCTACCGCGATCAGATGCTGTCCCTCGGAACCCGTGCTGAGAAATCCGTCTTGATGTTCCTTGAAGAGCACAACATCAGCTCACGTGGGTCTGGCGTGGTCCTGAAGCACCTACGTAGTCTTCACCGTGCTGGTGCACTGAACTCCAAAATTGAGCGCCATGAACAGCTTCTCCAGACGCCAGCTATCCAAGACCCTGCTCTAGGTTATACACAGAATATTCTCGAGCAGATTAGATGATAAGTATGACTTATGAAGCTTAACATGCGTCAATACAACCACACACCCTATCGCACTCATATGTACTCAAGCAGGGTCCACTTACTGCGTCACACAAACGGCTCAATCGCTGCGACATACATACACAGAAAACCAAGCACAAATAAACCTTAGGTGAGAGTCGAACCCATGGCCGTCCCTTACGGGGGGGGGCTCTTCCGCTGCACTACTAAGGTGGTGGGGGGGGTAAGCACAGCTCAACACAGGGTACTCATCTTGTAACGGGGTTACATGAAGGAGTACCCTAGAAAGGGTACTGCCTTTAGAAGTTGATATACTTCTGTGAGTATTTGTTTTAATACTCTGATGGAGTTGTGTGAGCCACACTGTGGTGTGGGCCACACTGTGGTGTGGGCCACACTACTGCCACGTAGGTTCGGTGGCTGAGGGCCAACCAATAGTTTTAAACCTACCTTTTATATGCATAATTAGCTTAAAGTATAGTTAATTAGGAGTTTGTATTACAGGCCAAATGAACCTAATTAACTATAAATAAATCAGTCTATAATCTACTCTAAACTGGCTATTAAGTCCCCCCAGACCAGGGACTAGTGAACTGCCGTTCACTTAGAGTTTGTATACTCTTAATAGCACGCTTCCTCTAAGCAAGGTGCTCGTGTGGCCCCGTCACACTTGGTAGCACTTGTAGTCAATCCACACCTACGCGGGTAGATTGACTACCTGAATCCTCTGTGGCCCCTACAAGGTAAGCCAAGATGGATAGAGGGAGTTCCCTCTTTTGACCGACTCTCAGTTTGAGTCGGTCCGGAAGATGGTGGGCATCTTTGGAGGAGATGCCCTCCGAAGCTTGGCGGCTGCTACGCAGGCCGAGCAGGTCGAACGCATCGAGGCGTTCGACACGTACGAGAGAGGGCTTATCGCCCACGTACAGGGGCTGCAGACCCCCGTGGCTGAGATGAAGCCAGCCCAACCTAAGCCGTTGAGGCTTAAGGTTAATCCTTATGAGGGGAAGGAGGGAGAGAACCTCCACTTCTGGGTCCGAGAGGTCGAGCTCGCGATGGACGCGGCTCTCATATCGACCGAGCGACTTCGGGTCGCTTTCGCCCTGTCCAACCTGGGAGGTCGGGCGAAGACCTGGGCGTACACGCGCGAAGCGACAACGCCGGGTTGCTTCACAACCTGGGCTCAGCTGTGCCAACAGCTTAGAGCCGCCTTCCTTCCGGCGAACTACGAGTATCGCCAGCGCTCGCGCTTCCTTGCCTGCAAACAAGGGAAGCGTGAGCTGCACGAATACATCCAAGAGATGAGAGTGCTCGCTGCATCTCTGGTGGGGAACCCCCTACCTGAACACATCAAGGTGACAGTGTTCATGGATGGCCTGAAGGTGGGCCCATCTCGCACACAGTTGTTCCGCGTGCATGCGAACACTATGGAGGAGGTGATACAGATCGCCCTCCAAGAGGAGTACAGCCACCGACAGGCTCGTACTCCTACGTCGGTGCGGCAAGGCCACAATGCGTCATCAGGCGCAGTGCAAGGAGCTCCAGCAGCTGGAGCCAGCACCGGGCCGGTACCCATGGAACTGGGTACGGCCGTACAGAGCTCCATCCGTTGCTACGGATGTGGGAAGCTCGGGCACATGCAACGTGCCTGCCCTGCGGGAGGGCAAAGGAAGTTCCCTTCCAAACCTAGGGGCTCGAGGGGCCCGTGGCAGAAGCCACGACCCAAGAGCCAGGGGAACTGGGGTCACCAGTAGGGGCGGGGCGCCCTACTGGGGAAGATCTAAGTCCCCATGGTAGGAGTGCGGACGGCGCACGCCATGGAGGCTTAGCCCCTGAGAGCCTGGGTGCTCTCGAGACGAGAAAGAGCAGCGGCGGGCTGCTCGTGGTACACGCAAGTGTACGGGGATATGGAGATCCCTTTAGAGTCCTGATTGACTCTGGGGCGTCGATGAACTTTGCTCGACGCCAGACGGTCGCGCGGAATGGCGACAAGTATGCCGATGCTTTGAGAGAAAGCAAAGGCAGGGGCCAGGTCTCGGTGAGACTGGCCGATGGTACAGTGGTTAACGTACCTGGGGTCCGTATGGACCTGGCTGTAAAGTTTGAAGATTTTGACAGCACGGAGTCGTTTCTTGTCCTAGACATGGACAAGTACGACTTGATCCTGGGCATGCCGTGGCTCGAAAAGCACGAGCCCTGGATCGATTGGCGCGGCAAAGCCATTGGGGCTAGCCGGCCTGCAGTCTCCGACAGAGCTTTGGTGAGTAATGTTCCCACCTCTGTCCGGGACTGGGGCGCCAGAGATGGTCGCCAAGGCGCTTATGCGCCCGAAGAAGTACTGGGAGTCACTGACTCCAGTGAAGATATTGCGATGAGCCTCGCAACCGGTCGTGAGACCAAGGCTCATTGCCAAGCGTGTGGGATTGCCGCGACGGCAAGTCCCAACGCTGAGAGTCGTCGCGCCGTATGGGCTTTGACTGTGGCAGTGCCGGACGGCACTGACCAGGCGGGTAACATAGGTCCACAAGTGGGTAACATAGGTCCACAGGCGGGTAACGTAGTTCCGCAAGCGGGTAACATAGGTCCGCAAGCAGCTGAGGCTGCTGGGGAGGGCGCCGATAGCGCCTCCGGTGTGGGTAACATAGTTTCACACGAGGTCGAAGAGACCGAGAAGATTGAGAGCGCAGCGTGCGTCTCTAGCGTGGGTAACAGAGTTCCACGCGGGGTCAAGAAGACCAGTACGAGTGCGGAGGTGTCGGTGAACACCTCCCGTGTGGATAACCAAGTACCACACTCGGAGTCTGAGACTCCACCGGCACGGCCGGTCGAAGAACAATGCCATGTCTTCGACGGCGTGTCCGGTCGTCAAGTGAAGGCAGGTGCCGTCCATCTGGAGGCACTGCCAGAGGTGTCAGCACTGCTGAACCTCGAGGAATTGTCCATGAAGGACTTCCTGGCCGAGTTGAAGGCCGGAGAGATTGCGGAGATGGTGCTCCTGAAGCCGGAGACCTCTCCTGAAGATTTGAACTCATCCTCCGTAATGGACGAGGATGTTCTGGAGGGGTTCACGAAGCAGCGCGCAACGCGCTTGGGTTCTGAGATTCTCAAGAACCCGGAGGATCCAGTGTATCCTCTTGTGAAAGAGTACTCGGATGTGGTGTCGAAGCACCCACCATCCCAACTCCCGCCGGATCGGGGAGTTCGGCACGAGATTGACCTCGTGCCTGGCACAAAGTATTGTGTCACGAGGCAGTGGCCTCTACCTCGCGAGCAGTGCGAGGTCATAGATGCCTTCTTCGCCGAGAAGGCGAAGTCGGGCATGGTGCGGGAGTCGAAGTCCCCGCACTCGACGCCGACCTTCTGCGTTCGGAAACCGAACGGGAAGTGGCGTCTGGTTCACGCTTACAACAAGCTGAACAATGCGACGGTACCGGCACAGACGCCGATCCCTCGCAAGGATGTGTTGTTGAACAACATGTCGGGCTGTACGCTGTACAGTGCCCTGGATCTGGTAGACGGATACTACCAGATCCTGATGCGGGAGAGTGACATTCCTCTCACCGCAGTGAGCACCCCGAGCGGGATGCTCTGGGAGTGGCTAGTGATGCCACAGGGGCTATCGAATGCCCCAGCGACGTTCAATCGCTTGGTCTCACAACTGTTTAGACCATTGCGTACGTTCGCACAGACGTACTTTGACGATATATTCGTCCATAGCCGTGCCGAAGGTGGCCAGACGGCTATGGAGGTGCATTTGAAGCACCTCCGTCGAGTGTTTGAGGTCATGAGAGCTAACAAGCTCTATGCCAACATCGACAAGTGCGTCTTTGCAGCTGAGGAGATAAAGGTCCTCGGCTGCTTTGTCAGCAGGGTCGGCGTACGCGCCGATCCAGGGAAGGTCAAGGCCATAGCGGCTTGGCCACCCCGAGGTCGCAGAAGGACCTCCGGAAGTGGTTAGCCTTAGCCAACTATCTTCATAAGTACAGCGCAGGGTACGCTGAACTAGCTCGACCCTTGTCGGATCTCTTAAAGAAAGATGCCGACTGGGTCTGGGAGCAACAGCACCAAGATGCTTTTGATAGCATCACGGCGAGCTTACAGCAAGCGCCAGTCCTGGCCTTGCCGGACGAAAACAAGTCATTCAGCGTCGTCTGTGACGCTTCTGACTATGCAATAGGCTGTGCGCTATTGCAGAAGGACGATGGAGGACGCGAACGCGTCATCTCCTTCCAGTCCAGGCAGCTGAAGGCTGCCGAACGGAACTATCCCGTTCATGACAAGGAGCTACTTGTAATGAAGTACGCTCTTGTCAAATTTAGAGTTCATCTCTTGGGCACGAGGCCCTTTGTGATCTATACTGATCACGCGTCCTTGCGGACTGCCATCAACTCGCCACATCTGTCACAGCGGATGGCGAGGTGGCTGTCATTCTTCGCGGAATACAACTTCCGCGTTGAATACAAGCCGGGCAAGCTGAATGTGCTTGCCGATGCATTGTCGCGTCGACCTGACTATGAGCTAGCTCATGTCAGTCGGGTCACGACAGATCTATACGATCGGATACGCTTGGCGTATCAGGAGGACGAGAACTACACACCACTGGTGCAGTTCTTGTCCAATGGCAAGGACGCCAAAGTCGACAGGCTTTCGCCTCGACAGCGGGCGCAGCTCCATCGTTATGAGCTGGCCGAGGGTTACTCCATTACAGAGTAGACCCCAGATATCCTCCTCGGGTTGTCGTACCAAACGACGAGGATCTGAAGTATGACATACTTCTAGAGGCACATGATGCGCCGACAAGTGGCCATCTTGGCCGGGAGAAGACCTACCAAGCGACCTCTCAGATAATTTGGTGGCCCCGCATGTACAAGTAGGTGGCACACTATGTCAAGACATGTGAAACATGTCAGAGGGTGAAGCCTTCGGGCCACGCCTCGGCTCCACTGCAGAGCCTACCAGTACCAGCGGACTGCTGGAAGTCGATGAGTCTCGACTTCGTCTTCGGCCTACCGGCCGATGACAGGGGCAACACCGGCATATTGGTGTTTGTCTGCCGTTTGAGCAAGATGGTACATCTTGCTCCGGTACGTGACAAGGTCACCGGGAAACAAGCTGCACAGCCGTTCCTAGATAGCGTGTTTCGCTATCATGGTCTACCAGAGACCATAGTCTCGGACAGAGACCCGCGTTTCACGGGTGCGTTCTGGGACACCCTGTTCCAATTGTTGGGAACTAAGTTGACGATGTCAACTGCAGACCATCCGCAGACGGATGGTCAGACGGAGCGCGTCAACCGCGTGCTCGAAGATACTCTGCGCGGTATCTGTGCGGAAGCACCTCGGTTGTGGTCGGACCAGCTTCCTATGGTTGAGTTTGCACTCAACAATGCGGTACATGCATCAACGGGGTTTACCCCGTTCTACTTGAATGGGTTACGACACCCCCAGGTGCCGCTAACCTTGCGGGGAGGCACCGTGGCCTCCATCGTAAGTGGGGGAGAGGCTCGGAAAGCCTTTTCCTCCCAGGTCTCGGAAATCGAGCCAGAGTCTTTGAAAAGACAGTTGTCGTCGTTTATAGACAACAGGCTGACGTTAATCAGCCGGGTTAGAGACGCAATGGCGTTAGCCCAAGACAAACAAAAGGAGTACTCTGACACAAAAAGTAGAGGAAACTTAAACGTGTTTAGGAAAGGGACTTAGTCCTACTAGACGCTAAGAACCTACCGCTAAATGTGGTCAGCTTTGTAGAGAGCAACAAGTTGAAGCACCACTTCATCGGGCCCTTTGCGGTCCTGGCCAGACATGGCACGGCGTATACCATTGACCTCCCGAAGTCAATGGCGACGCACCCGACGTTCTACGTGGGGCGTCTTAAGCGGTATCACGATCCGCTGGGTCTTCCTTCTCGGACGGAGGAAGACCAAGGTGAGAACTCACCTCCTCGAAACGAGGCTGAGCTCTCTGGACAACCGGAGCTGCCGGTGTCGAAGCCTGCGAATGAAACGCAGGCTGGTACCCACGCGAGTCATACGAAGGGTATGACGGTACAGAATGGGAAGTACTCGGGTAAGAACTATCCCATAAGCCGAGTGGTACGAGTACCCCTGCGGCTCATAAGAGGGCATCCGACCATGCACCTCATGGCTTAGAGTCTCTAAGCCTCGACGGAGCTCCTTCAAGGCAGCAGCCGGAGCTCGGCGGTCAACGCGCCCATGGAGCTCATGAGTCTCACGACCAAGAGCGTCCAATCTCGACGAAGGACCTCAAGGGCACCCGGCTTGCCAGCCTGAGAGGCAGCCTGACCACCAGGTCCAAGCCCAAGGGCTATCTCGATCGCATAGACGCGATCTCGAAGCTGACGGACCTCGTCGCTGAATAGGGACCCCACAGAGTCCCGACCCGAAGTTGAGGGTCCAGAAGGATAAGGCTGAGAAGGAGCCTCGTACTCATACGCGTGCGAGAGCTCCTCCTGCCCTCCTTGACCGGAACGGCGAGCTCCACTACCATGTGGAGCGGGTCGTCCAAGAGCGGCGGCGCTCTGGGAAGCGCCAGCTGCTTGTGAAGTGGCGGGGTTACCCCTCGTCACAGAACTCGTGGGAGCCGGAAGACCGGCTCCGGGTTGACTGCCCAAAGGCTGTTGAGATTTGGGATCAACAGCCGGGGCGTAAGTAGTCCGCGGCTTTTTAGCCGCCTTACGGTGTACGGTCCCTGGGTTGACGGAACCGTACCCGCGCTCTTCTTGAGCGCTGGACTTAGACTGCTGTCTAAGTCCCTCCATGACGGAGTGGAGTTGCCGCTTAGCGACTAAGTGGGCAAACTCAATTCGAAGATCTCGCTGGTCCAAAACATAGGACACCAGGCGATCTTCTCGGAGTTCTTTCAACTCCTGAACTGTGAAGTTCTTCAGAGAAACCCATCTCCAGAACAGTTCCTCTGGGTTGTGGTGTTCTCGGGCTGTACCCAAGGGTGCCCCCAGATGGGAAGAACCCACCGCGGTCTTCCGGTTTCTTTCGAAGACTTGTGAATTCCTTAAGAGGAATTCGGTGTGGTGCAAGCAGCACACACCTAGTGGCCTCAATGTCGTTGACAAAGAGTGGTTCATCTTGAACCAAGGCACGCTCATAGGCGCCGCGTGAAGTGCGCCCATGGTTTAGACCACAAGGGGCCTTAAGGTGCTCCAGGAACATAGGAGACCCAGACCCCGCATCCGGTGGGTAGCATCCGCGAGGATACACCGGCGTGGGAGACACTGGAGTGCCTTGCAGTTGAGCAGCTTGTTAGCGCACCTGCTGCTCATCGAGATCATGGGAGATCTCTTGGGGATCGGTGACAGCCCCCTCCTCCCTCTTCCTCCTCGTCTGGGAGTCGAACAGGGATCGGAATCCCTTAGCGATTGAAGGCTCTGACGTAGGAGAGCCAGGGGCTGCGCGCTTCTTAGCAGCAGCAGCACCCTCATCATCCCGTTTTGCAGAAGCTGCTTTCGCAGCTTGGGCTCGAACCTTACCTTCGGTTAAGGTAAGGTTCTTGGCAGGCGAGCTCGTCGAAGCTGCCTTTGCCTCGGATGATTCAACATCATCAACAGGAGCGTCCTGTGAAGGAGCATCCTGAGAAGAAGATGGATCCTTGGTGGATCCAGGAGAGTCCCCATCCGACTCTGATCCCGTGATCATAGGGATATCGAATACAGGGGACTCTACCACAGAACTGTGGTCCCGATAGGCGAACCGAGGGTTCGGCCTATCGTCGGGTGATAGGGAGCGCGAGCGACTGCGTCGCGGACTCCCTCCTTGCTTGGCAGCAGCAGCGGTGCGCTTGCTGGCTGCCTCGGAAGCCGCCTTGCGGACTTCCTTGCGTGAAGCGGCCTTGTCTTTCGACTTGGCCTTAGCAGTCTTCGACCTCGCGGTCTTAGACTTGGAAGGCGCCGGAGCGCCGCGGGTGCTTGCCTTCTTAGGCATCTTGAGAGGTTGACGTGGAAACCTCGGGTGTCTTGCGCACGCGAAAAGGCTGAATGAAAGCCTTCAAGCCACAACGGTGGCTCGTCGATGGGTATCGACAAGGACAGGAAAGAGAGCGGAGCTCTCTTCCTAGCTCCTCATTGGTTGGGGGTGTTTCCAACCTAAGTGGGGGAGGATGTAACGGGGTTACATGAGGTGTACCCTAGAAAGGGTACTGCCTTTAGAAGTTGATATACTTCTGTGAGTATTTGTTTTAATACTCTGATGGAGTTGTGTGAGCCACACTGTGGTGTGGGCCACACTACTGCCACGTAGGTTCGGTGGCTGAGGGCCAACCAATAGTTTTAAACCTACCTTTTATATGCATAATTAGCTTAAAGTATAGTTAATTAGGAGTTTGTATTACAGGCCAAATGAACCTAATTAACTATAAATAAATCAGTCTATAATCTACTCTAAACTGGCTATTAAGTCCCCCCAGACCAGGGACTAGTGAACTGCCGTTCACTTAGAGTTTGTATACTCTTAATAGCACGCTTCCTCAAGCAAGGTGCTCGTGTGACCCCGTCACACATCTGGTGGCCCGAGGGGGAATTAACCTCCACAGTTCTTCGTGGAGGCGGCAACCCTGCTAGCCGCACCGTGTTCGGCACGCCCCCCTCAATACATCCTCCTGGGTGGTCACTCAGGCACTGACCGCGTCTGACTGAACACCCACATCTGAATACCAATCATTTTTGTTTTCGTAATTACCATTTTACGACGAGTTTTCACATTACATCTTAATTTTGGTATACTATAAGTTTATCTGTATGTGATCGGAGAGGTCGGAGGTCGGATATTTTATGATATGGATGTACATCCAGCACAAATCTTCCAATTGCATAACTTATACTTTGCAACACCATCCTCGCGAATATTCGGATTGTGGAGCTGAGATGAAAAAGTAAGCAAAGCCTCGATACTAATGACAGCAGTACGGCTAGTATCTCAGCTGGTATCTAGAATCTCAGACGTAATGAGCTCGTTAGGGATTTTCGTAATTAGGTACTTACATGTTGTGGAATATTTAGTATGGATATTGTGGATGCACTACAGAGTGATTCCCTGTGTAAGGCGGCTCGTGTGAGCTGGCAAGAATCTAACATTGATCAATTTGATTCCTAAAGCACTGGTCGTACCATAGATATCTGTTGCAATCTGGATTAATTCATTTGATATGTTCGATACTCCAATATTATATTTCGTGGCCAACTACTCCTTTGGTTACTGTAGATAGGACCACGTACGCCTTCTCATAATAGCGCACACGTCTCCGAAGAATGACTTGGACGAAAATCCCTTCCAGATAATTACGCTTTCAGCTTCGAGTGTATGTGAAGTTGTATCGCCAGTCAGAAAACCATGATAGCTCAGTAAACACATCACTGATAAGCAAACATGCGCTTGGTTGTAAGAAGAGGATGTCAATATGAATAATGGACAGTATTAGTATCAATGCGTTCAGCCATGATATACTCGAGCTGTTCGCCAAACAATGCGTAAGTATTAACTCCTTTACGATGTATATTATTCTACCTGCAACTGATAAGATCTCGCAAAGTTCTCAGTAGTGTTTGTTCTTTTGGTTACATCGTACGTAGGGCCTAAAACCTAGCTTCGTGGTACCGTTAAAATCTCTTTCATTAGACACTAAGTTGAGTTCCATGTCACTTCTCGTGATCAGCGATATATGAAAGTAGTCTGTCTG